>JAMKQA010247512.1:0-20011 GCA_024699735.1 Posidonia australis
GATGATCCCCGATGCTTTGGATGGACCAAGGATGCTTGGGATGCAAAGGAGAAGCCCCAAAATACGAACTTTGATTGTTGGGTGGAAGGAGGAACTCAGCAAAAACTTGCTAAAATGCAGATCTGTTCTCAGATTTCAGCACCAGAGTTTCTCCCAAAGATTGTGTTTCTCTTGCAAAAGAAAGGTTTTTCCCTCACAAAACGAGTGTCCTGGAATGGCTGCTCTAGGGGCCTATTTATAGTGTTCTCTAGGATGGTTACAAAGGGGTTTTGCAAACGAAAAGCCTCGAATATTCGTTGGCACATTCGTTTGCAAGAGTAACAGTCCGGAAGGTGGAAGGTCAACAGCCAGAGCGGGGCGCCTGTTTAGTGCGCCAATTTGGTGCGCCACCTTGGTGCGCCACTTTGGTGCGCCACCTTGGTGCGCCAAGTTGGTGCGCCAGCCCTGCTCACAAATGTCTGATTTGGGCTCTGGCTAATGGGTTTGGGACTCGGTTTAAGGGCTGATCACATCCAAAGCAACATAGGGACACTCATTCCTGGGTCACCTCAAAATCGGGGTGTCTACACCATTGCTAAATCCATTTTACCCCAAAACCAACCCTAAAATCCCAAAACTGACCCAAACACCTTGGAACCAGTCCAAAGCCAATAATCCACCTTTAAACAAACCCTAAACACCAAGCCCAACACCAGAATCCAACCCATGTGCTCTATGCCAATGGTATGCCCGCCCGATAGCACGGCCCAGGTGTGTGTTAGGAGCAGGACTTTTAGGCAAGAGTTGGCTAACTGGTCACTTTTGTCGTACCTCATACGAGCGTCTGCATTGCCCATGCCATCATGGTCACTGCTCTAGCGTGCCTGACATCCTTGCTCCTGCCGCCTACGTGCAATCTCGCCAGCCTTAGTACCATGCCCTACCGCCCCTATCACTCACCTACAGCATGCCACCACCTTTTACAGGCCTCCCTGATTCCAATAGCAATGGCAGCCTGTAAATCGCCTCCCCACAATAGTGACCTATGGTTCTCTTGGTTGGCCTTCTCTCTGGCCACTCTCGCTGGGCTCTCTAACTCCTCCACGGCTCCCACATCTCACCGACACCTCCACCTGGCAAGAGCCCCAACGCCATCCACTCCAGTTTTTTTCCAGCCATCCACTTCACCACCTCCGACGACCCAACGATCACAGCCTTCCCTGCTCTTGGCAGGCATCAACTGCTTTACACTAGAGCATACTCAATCTTCTGGTAAACTCTACTCTCTTGCTGAAGCATCCCACAGTCCTCTGTCTACCTCCATCGCCCTTGAGTGTAGCCTGGCAGAGCAAGCTACCACGAGCCACCGGAGGGACAACCAGAGAGCCCATAGGTAAGCCACCTTCCTATGGTTCATTTCAGTTAGTTTACCATTGTTGCTTTGTGCATATAGCATGCATTTTATCTAAGTTTTCCCCTAGTTTAGTATCGTCTGTGCCTTACATTCCCTTGGCATCCTCGACAATGAGTTCATCGGGTTCGACAATGATCGACAGCCATGAGCCTTCTCACTTCCCATCTTGGCCTTCCTTACCCTCCGTCCTCTCCTCCTCGTCTTCCGGGACGTCTGTTTGAGGCCCCTCACCACCTATGTGGTCGGTCAGACTCATGGACTCTAGGGAAGAGTGACAATGGAGATGAAGGACCCATATTGCATTCACCTCATGCATGTCCATCCACATAACATCTATGCACTCCCTGTCGTTCCCTTGATTCTCCGTAGGCCCTGGATTGTGTTGTCAGTAGCCTACAGGCTGCCCCTGTGGCAACAACCACCGTCGACGCCCAATTCCAGTGAGAGAGGTGTGTGGAGGCACTCTCATGGCCCCATCTGCATCTAAGCATGTAGGAACATCCCACAACATCCCCTCAAGCTCATGCAACATAACATCCATTTTAGAGTCACTGCATTTGGGTCTGGGATGGGGCGGAGCTCACTGCCGTGTTCTGTCTCTAACGGTCGTGTCCTAACTGCACGATGGATTGGCATAGTGGACATGTGTGGGTTTGCCAAGGATAAAACATGCAACTAGCTTGTCCATTTTCTATCCATTCCACATTTCTCCACCCCATACCAATGCACCCAAGCATAACTCTGGCACACCCACTTGCATCTCATGCATTTTTTGATCCACACTAATCATGCTTATGACTCATATCATCATGCATAATACACCACATTCATTCACCTTGCAATTTATATTTGATCACATACATCATTATATTTTCATATCACTTATCTTTGCATCACCTATTATGCATTCATGGCGTTACTCTCGCATTTAGGGCAATGACGATTACTATGTTAGATCCTTTTGATTGACATTCTACGATTCACATAGCACTTTTGAGCACACCTAGGACAAATCATTTTCGCCCCACTCACATTTGCATCAGCATGACATACAGCATATATACACTTAGACTTAGCAAGCGTACATGATCATTTACACTAGCAACACACACACGAGTGAAAAGACAAGAAAGACCAATTTCTCAGGCATGTGGGGGTGCCTAATACCTTCTCCATGTATAACAGGAGTCCCTACCCTTTCTCTGGTCAGCAATGACCAATGTCTGACATCCAATAGGCATGGAGTATGCACGCATTCACTTAGCATCTATTTGCATTCATTTGCATCTTTTCTCGCATTTTATATGCATCTGGTTTCCCTTGTCTTTCCGATTTTCTAAAAGATTAGGTGGCGACTTTATTTTGTCCTTATCGTTTCTTTTTTCGTGTTATGTTTGGTGGTTTCGAGTTGAATATCTTTTCTTGCATTCACCATTTTTGCTGTGGCCTTTTCAGTTTTCGTGTGTTCCCTCACACAAAACTCAGTTCCGGCATAGTCACAGGAACTGGCAACTCCATTGGGGATACAAGACTCAGACTTTATTTTTTTCTCGCCTTTCACTTGCTCGGCTTTCTATTTCTGTTTGCCTTGCTTTGCATTTGTTGTCTTGTCGCCATATTTGTTTGCATTTCTCATTACATGGTTGCTTATACATGCCTTTTGCTAGCTAAATATCTTCTTTTACACACTTACTATGCCATAACACATGCACACGCCATGTTACCTATCTTTTGATGTGATAGATATTTTCATTTTTCACTATCATGTTTACACAACACGCACACATGTCATGATCATGCCTTTTGCCCGATGTATGCTTGTTTGTTGGCTGTGCTTCAGTGTTTTCTTCCCTATTAGCACTTGCCATCTTAGGGAAAGTAGAGACATGTTTGCTTCTCCCGTAATGATTTAACAAATAATCTACCACAACAAAAGCAACATTTAGACAAAACTAGAAACTTCTATGCACTCGCTCCCCTATCCCCTATTTAATAAAACTCGCAAGTAAAAGACAATAAAGAATTTTGCATGATTGAACATTGTATAAAGCATGCATCTTCTCCTCTTTTGAGTCCACCCACAGTCTGTGAAGGGCGGTCCCTGGTTCCCCATTCTATGGTTTTGGCGTAGGATGAGCAACAACCTGCCTCCTTGGTCCAGGGTTGTGTCGATGTTAGTAGAGGGTACAGCCTATGCTTTGGCAAGGCCGAGGCTCCCAACGCACCATTGTTCCACAGCTTTAGCATGGGAAGGGACCTTATTTTCTAGCCTGTGTCTAAACCCAAACCCACGAGTGAGTCCCATGTGGTTGGCCCTACTTGGGACATGCACTGTGAGAGAGTGCATTCTAGGACATTGATCTGCATTGTGTGACTTTGCATGCTACCCTAATAATTTGCATTCTATCCTTTGTCTCAGATTCTGATACCTATTGTTCCTACCTTTCCCCACAGGTAGCTTGTGTGAGGTCCTCAGTCAGGAGCTCGAGCATCTCTCTTGTGGGTTGCTGTAACATCTGTGCTTGATTTTCCATTTAATATAAACCATGGAATTTCCTGTACTATTTGTATATGGTTTGTTAATGGTTAATCCAGGTTGTGCTTGTTGGCTGTGGTCTCTCCCTGTGTTTTGTACTCCTGATTTTTCCCTTGTGGTGTGACTTCTTTGGCTTGTGGGTCTGTTATGCATTTGGGGCCCATGTTTGGGGGTGAGACCCACTTGGATTTAAGCTTGGACCTGGTCAAGAGCCCAACCATGCCCGTGACCCTCCTTTCTTTCCTTCTTTATGCCTGTGAGCTACGATCGGTCCTCTACTATGCGTATGGCCTAGCGGGAGGGCTACTCGTCCCGTCCCCTCTAGAGCAGAGAGGCTGACAACTGACCGGCAAGATCCGAGGGATGGCAGGCGTGGAGGTGGCTTTAAAGGGAGGGGTGCAGCACGAGGGTGAGGAGGAGAAACCAAAGAGAGCGAGTGTGGAGGCTGAGGAGAGCGTGCGAACGGGGATAGGCAGGTGTCGTGCGTCGCCGGAGCTCGAGGGCACGCGAGGCTTGTCGAAGTCAGGTACGCGTCCCCCTCCGTTTCCGTTTCCTCGGTTGAGATATGTTTAGGTTAAGGGATAAATCATGGATAATGATGTTAAAATCATGCAAAAATAGGAAAAATTGTTGGGAATGGGATGAATAATGTGTTTATGTTGATATCATGTTGATTCATGGGTGTTTTGTGGGATTTTCGTGGGTATTCTTGATGCATGCTACAGTGATGTCATATGAGTCTTATGCCTTTGTGAATTTCTATAGAACAGCATACTTAATGGTTTTATGTTTGGATTGAGGGGTTTTGAAGTAGAATTGGAGGTCTACACCCCATGTTTTACTTGAGATTTTTGTGGTATTTTAGAAGGGTCTGCTCCTTACTCCCACTTTGGGGAGAAGAGACGACGGAGGTCGGGGAGGTTTTCTGCAATCGCAGAAAAAGGTATGCCGAAATGTTTTCAGGTGGTTCCCTGGACTACTGGTTCGGACGACCGGATGATTTCGGTCGACCGTTCTGGCAAGGGGACTGATAAAATTACAGGGATTCGGAATACCGAAATATTTCGATCGACCGAATCAGGGATTTTTGGTCGACCGGGACCTTATTTGGTATGCTGAATCAGGACCCAGGACTATATTGAGAAATGATTTGTAAATGTTGATATATTTAGATAAATGCATGAGATGAATGGAAATGATTTATGAAATATTGCATGTGAACATGTTGTTTTAATGATGCTTTCCATGAATTATGAAACATGATTTATGTGGATAATGTGGATCCATGTGAGGGGTAATAGCATGGTACAATGACCATGAATGAATGATTAGGGTTTCTTTTAGAACCATAGATGATAATGTGACGCACAATGCATGAGATTTATAAAGAGTTTTATGAATGAAAAGAATGGTTTTGTCAAATGTCTTGAAAAGAGAAACTACATATGGTTTTAAAGAGATTTATGAATTGTAGGAACCACAGCTAAACCAGGGCTTGCCGACAGGGGTAGTGAGACCTCTAGAGATGTCGGGGACGTGTCCTTTGTTGTGGTTGCCGAGTTTACAGTCTGAGGTAGGAGCCTCGAGACTGTGGTGGTACTATAGGACCCGGGGTATGATAGACCCAAACTACCCTCAGTGCCGGTGCTGGTCGGGTCTGGAGTTAGAGTCCCCAGGTGCTCGGCCACCAGGGCGTCGCCAAGACGCACTCCGTGCTTGTACCAGTGAGGGTACATTCGAGGCTACGACTGGGGGGGTTGAACTCCAGCGCGGGGTGGTTCACCGTGGCACTGCAGTGTGGGTGTCGTGACATGGAATCCTCACCAGCTGCTTGTGGCTAGGTCGATTGCCTATGGCTAGGGTGATGCAACCAGTTTGAGATGAGAATTGTGGTTTTGTGTGTTGGACTAGTTCCTAGCCCTGATTTGTGATAAATTGTATTAATGGATTAAATGATGTTTTGGGCTAGGAAACTAGATGCAATGGTTTGCCTTCCCTGAGTCGTGTATAAAGATTTCTGAATGATCATGAGGTTTTGAAAGCAAAAGAAAAGAAAGTTTTGAAATGGCATCTTTTTCGAAGTCTTTCTAACCGCATGTGTGGGTTTTCGCAATTATGGTTTTCTCGAGACTTTTTGGCAATGTTTCGCGGGTTTTGCCACTGTTTTGGGGCGTGTACTTGGTGACATTCCTATCACTCATGCGTGTTTTCCTTCTTCCCTTGTTTCAGGTGCTCAGGAGTAGGTGCAGTCTAGTCTAGTGCATCCCTTTCGATCCATTTTTGCCGCACCCAGGTCTGGGTGTTTAGTTTTATTTAATTCTGTTATTTAGACTCTTTTAGCTGTTTTTGGGTAGTTCATGTACTGTTGTGTAGCACAGGGGTGTTACAGTTGCCCCCCCACGGTCTTTTCTCTGTCCCCGAGCTAGTGTCACTTCCGACCATAGCTTATCTTCGGGTTCGTGCCTCTTCCCGTCGTTGAGGCCCTCTCTGTGCCTGCTCGCAAACTGCTATGGCCCAACAGACCAGTGAGTCTCCTCCTACTATTCTAGAGGGGGTCCTGACTTCGTTCCCTCCATCCTTACCTACCTCTCCTGTTGTTTCCTCCTCCTTTGTGCACTACGATTGCGTGATCGAGGATGTCTATCCCCCTGTCGCCTTTATTGTTTCTGTACCTCTGATTTCGTCTATGCCATCTCATTTCGGCTCGCTTGTCGAGGGGACCTCTACCATGTAGGTGCAACATCTGCTTGCTCTCACCCAGAAGCTCCAACACATGGCTCTAGCCCTCGATCCAGCTTCTGTCTCCTTTCTTCTGACCCCCGAAGTCCTGGTACGCCCTACCTTAGCTCCACAATCACACTTCATTGCACTTGTGCCCTCGCCATCGCTCTTGCTACTCACGACTCCAGTAATGGTAGTGCCTTCCCTACCCCCTGCATTCACACCACACCTTGCACAACATCCATCTCCATCACCTGGTGGCCAACCTCTCGACTTGGTAGGAGCACAACATTCCTTGAGCCCATTGCCTGATTCCGTGCCGGTGCAACAGCTATTGCTCCCACACTCTGCACCACACACAGCACAGGATGATTCCCATCCACCTTTGCATTAGACACAGACTACTACGTGCATCACAGTACCACCACACACTACACCCCTGCACGAGTATGCTGGCTCCCATATCTCGACACCAGGAGACATGTTGGTAGATCTGGAGGAGCGCACATGTGCGACCCATATAGCATACGTGGAACTCACCTCAGCTGCGCCTGCCTCGTCAACAACAACCTTAGGCGCCCTTCTTTCTAGGATAGGCGATCTAGAAAGAGCACTTCGTCAAGTGCAAGGTGGGGGCTGTCAGTCCTACCAATTCCAAGACCTCTACTACTTTCCATAGGTGACTCTCCCTCCGAATTTTCATATCCCAGAATTCGAGAAGTTTAATGGTAGAGGCTGCCCCATATCGCATTTGAAGGCTTTTTACGGAGACCTCACACAGCTTCACGACAACGAGAGGCTCTTGATCAGCCTATTCCAAAAGAGTCTAACCAAGGCTACCCTCAAGTGGTTCACTTCGTTGGACATGACCACTTTCCAGACTTGGGACGACCTTAGCCGGGTGTTCTTAGAACAGTATTCCTTCAACCTTGACTTGATTCCTAAACATGAGGATCTTGTTGCAATCAAGCAGAAACCCCACGAACTGTTTCGGGAGTACGTCAGTCGCTGGAACATACTAGCCTCCCAGATCAAAGATAGACCCTCCGACAAGGAGTCTATTGAGATCATCATCAAAGGAGCACAACCACAATAGGGGCTTTGCTCAACATTTCGCATATTGCATCCTTTGAATCCCTGATTCGGACCGACGCCCACATGGAAAGTCGCTACAAAGTGGGAAGTTCCCCACACTCTTTGTGTTTGTCGGACAGGCTACCGCTTCCGGTAACAACACCAACAACATCACCGACATCGACTACCCCAAGAAGTTGACTGTCGCGTACGCCAAATCTTCTACAAAGCCTACTAATGTGGAGAGTCAATCTGACCTGGATCAGTTAGAACTTGCATCTAATTCTCCATGCATTCCATACACACACTTCACTATCGAGCCAGTGCATCACGTCGCACCATCTTGATAATGACAATAGCCTAGGTGAAAGCAACCTCGTCGCGCTGAAGGGGATTACACTCCTCTCGTGGAGCCGTTAAGTGTCCTTTTCCCTAAGGTTGAGTCATTTCTGAGGCTCCCAAACCCTTGTCCACTACCAAATCCAATCCTTCGGTGGTATAATATGAGTGTGTATTGCAGCTTCAACCATCGTGTCGGGCATTCGACGAATGGCTGCATCACTTTGCAAGATGTTGTTCGAAACCTAATTAACGAGAAGGTCATTAATGTTGCCTCGCAGGAGGCAGTCCACAAACTAACACCTACACACACTCACACACCTATACTAGCGCACCCAGACCAGCCTGACACATCCTCAACTGAGTTCCTAGACTCTAAGGATGTTGCGGGCTCAAGGGTCTTCTCCCTCTCTCTTGTCCCTCCTATTCCGCCTTCTCCATGATGAATCCTACTGGTCTCATCGATCTGTCTTCTCCTTCTATTTCTGACCTTTCCGTGGGGGTCCCAAAGCAACATTAAGACTGCCAATACTCCAGACCTTAACAGAAAGCATCATCATCGGCCTCAATAGCCTCAATCATCGTCGTGATTCTGGTAGTACAGCCAGATTAGCCAATGACCTCGACAGCACAAATAAAGCGGAGTGAATAAAGCAGCTAGCAGTAAGGACTAAAGTCATATCCTATTCCTTTATTTTCCCTACTATTTTCTTTTTGCACCATTATCAAGCATCAAAATGCAAAAAAAAAATATAAAAAACAGAAAAACACCAAAAAATCAGAAGATCAAAAAACAAACCAAAAAATTGAAAAAATCTAAAACAACAAGAACACTATGCATTATAATCATCTACCTGATGACGAGAATCAAAAAACTTGCCTGCATTGGATTGGACTACCCTTTCTCAGTGGACACTACCCATATGACCAAGCAGCGTGGGAGCCACCATTCATCAGAGCCGAACAAAGTGTCCAAACTCCGTAAGGACCCTGCACCTCCAAAAGGGAGATAAAATGCTAGGGTCAAACTAAGCGAGTGAGCCAGAAAAGAAATATACATCTGCATGGGCATAAAAGAAACAAAGAAGACAAAAGGCATTGACAGAAGTCAGCCCAAGAGCAAGAGACATGCAGTGTAACTTTACCCCTACCATGCCTTGGAGAGGAGTCGGAGTATGCGCCTCGACAGCCGCACTGTCAAGAGATTAGCCCCCCTCTTGTAACAAAAGCCTCCAGCCTAGATCAGGTGCCTATTACCTCCAAGTCAGGGAGAGAGTGAAGTCGTATGTCTACGAGGAAGAAAACGAAACGTCAGTGAACTCAAAAGAGTAGGTGCAGGATCTCGAAGAGTTTAGCATGGAGTCCGGTCCATCATCACATCGCCCAACATAGCTAACCCAGAGCCCCACTACTCATCCAACGAGATCCACCTACAGCTTGTGAACCTTCGTAGAGCCGACTGAGTCGAAGACGCCCTCCTCCTCCAACAGGCACGAAGCTTTCCAACCTAGTTGAGGGTGACCAAAACACAAAAGATGTACAAAACAACCAAAAACAAGCAAAACATCAAATCTAATCAATAAAGCATACTTTTTGCTCAAAACAATAAAAATCACTCTTCATCAATAACTTGCTTGCTTCCAACAATAAAATCCACCCCAATAATCCCAACAATTATTCATCTTGCTTGCTTGAGCCTTTTTGCTTGTATATTGCATCGCATTGTAGGGCTTCATTGAGCGTCTACGACCAAGGGCATTTCAGCTATCTTCAGATCAAAGCACACCAGCAACATGCACACTTACCAACGCATATATCGTCCAGAATAACAGAATCAGCAACACAACAGCAATCACATCCTCCAATAAGCTAGCATCGCTCCTTTACCTCAACCGACATCAATCTCACCCATCCGACGGTCCAGAGTGCTTTCTAGTCGCAGCCTAACCCCTCGCTTCCTCCCCTTTCCTGTTCATTGTTTTTTCTCCCGTCCTGTCCCGTTCGCCTCCTTCACGGGTGGTCTATGACGATCTACATACGTACACCTTGTCTTTCCTTGGCGAAGCATCACATGCCCACTCTGAGACCATTGCACACCCTCGTGTGGCGTTCATCATATCTTGTGGCTACTCAATTCGATACCAAGGGCATCTGTTTTTGCCCTAATATCTCCCTATCTGCCTCCCCGTTTCCTCACTGCGTTATCCTTCCCCTTCGATACTAGGGGCATCTCGGCTGCCTTTTGGTATCATTTTGCCTATTGTTGGGCTGGTAACCCTAACTGCCATGGGAATTGTCTCTGACCTTTGTCATACCTTCGAGTATGGTATTCCCTTTTCCCTTTCTCCATCCTTGGTGATAGGTCTGTCAACTTGTCACCACTTCGTCGTGATCAGTAGGCTCACTAGTTTGTTATCTCTCTTTCGATATCAAGGGCATGTTAGCTACCATTTGGTATCATTTTGCCCTTCTTTGGGCTGGCAACCCTAACTACCACGAGAATCGTCTTCGGACCCTTTGTCACACTATTTGGTGTGACGTTCCCGTTACTTTCCGCCATCTCTCCCTTGATACCAGGGGCATCTCAGATGCCCTTTGGTATCATCTCACTCTCTCTCATTGGGCTGATAATCCTAACTATCCGGTCGATAAGCCCGTCAGTCCTTGTCATGCCACTTACCTTTTCAAGTTGATAACCCTAACTATCTAGTGATGAGTCTATCAACTTATCATCAAGCTGATAACCCTAACTATCCAGTGATGCGTCCATCAACTTATCGACGGGCTGATAACTCTAACTATCTAGTGATGAGTCCATCAACTTATCATGCCCCTAGCATAGGTTCAGCACTTCTTTTCATCTCATGTCATTGCATAACATGTCATCGCATTTCGTTACATCCATCATACATCATAGCATGTCCCTACATGAGCATAACACTTCATCGCATTCGACCGCATCCCATGGCATATCATTGCATGTTATCATGTCACATACTAAGTCATCGCATCATTCCACATTACATAAGCATCACATCAACACTACTGGAACATCTCCATTTAGCATCAAAACATCATGCCCCTTTCTGCATCCAACACCGCCCCGCACAAGGTGCTTGGCATGTCCTCTACAGCATTAAGTGTCAGTGACTGTCCTTGGCTCCGCCTGCTCGATGTGGCATGCTTCGCATCATGTGTGTAATATTTTATGGCATTAGCTACATATTACCTTGCATACATCACCATCTCATCCAACATTGCACCCCGCACAATGTGTTTAGCATGCCTCCCACAACTTTAGGTGCCAGTGATTCATCCTCAACACTGCCTACTCAGTTGGGTATGTTTCTCATCACGTGCCTCACATTGCATGCACCACATCACTTACATTATCACTTGCATTGGCATCATGTGCTTAGCATGCCCCCAACAGCATTAGGCGCCAGTGATTTGTCCTCGATGCTGCCTACTCGGTCTAGTATGCTTCACATTGCATGCCCAATCTCGTATGCATCTCCATGCATACCAATTCACCCACCTACATTACAACACTCCCGCACCATGTGCCTAGTATGCCTTCTGTAGTATCAAGTGCCAGTGTATTTTCTGTAGCACTACCTACCTAGTGATGGTATATTCACACTACGTGCCCAACACTACCTACATCGCATCGCACAGTCTAGAGAATGTCTAAGACTGTCATCACATCTACCTCATACATACTATGCATCATTATCTCATTGGTACTATTTGCATGGCATGCCTTCCGCAGCATTGAGTGCCAGTGTATCCTCTGTCGCACTACATGATCGGCGTTGGTATTCCGCATTGCATACCCAACACCTCATGCATACCATGCATCATCATTTCATTAGCATCACACGCATGGCATGCCTCCCGCAACATTGAATACCAGTGTATCCTCTGCGGCACTACCTGCTCGACGTTGGTATTCTGTATTATGTACCCAACAATGCATGTATCATCCTCTATGTCATTTCACCTGCACCATCACTTTGTTGGCATCGCATGCTTGACATACCTCCCATAGCACAAAGTGCCAGTGTATCGTCTACAGTACTCTTGCTCGGCGTGATATCATTGACATTGTGCTTCCAACATCGCAATCATCACCGGAATTACACTTGCATCATTACACTCACATCACTTGCATTAGCATCGAGCAGCGTTGCGCATATCCCCAACAAAGCTCAGCACATGCATTTGCATACCCACAGTGTTTTACATCTATATGAATTATCTACATCAGCTTTGCATGGAACCGCACATGTCCCCAATGGAGCTTTGTACGCATTGTCTCCCATGCATCATCCTTCGCACACCTCATCATGCATCATCACTCCATTGGCATCACAATGTTTAGCATGCCTCCCGCAACATTAAGCATCAGTGACTTGTCCTAACATTAAGCGTCACCTCAGTTTGATATGCTTTGCATAGTGTGCCTAACATTGCATACATCATTTTTCATATACTTGATCTGTCTCACCACCAACATTGCATATTTAGCACGCATTCCTAGTAGCATCATGTGGAGCTCCGCATATCCCTAGCAGAGCTCAACACACACTAGCATTAGCATCAGCATACATCATTCATATCACACTTACGTTTCCACCATAGTTTAGCATCTGTAACTGCATTCCGGCAATGGGTCATTCCATTTGTTGTATCCACAAAGTGAGTGACTTAGCACCAATAGCAAATACCACCCTCCTATAGGCTAACAAATGGTGTGTCTTTTGTCAACCCTGAGCATCGATTTCAGTTCTCGATGTCCCTCAACATCACTCAGGGAGAGACATCTGTAGACACTCCATTTCGACAACCACTCGCAGCAGATTTCTCCAAAAGAACATGCATTGATGGCAACAACACACTTCACCACTGCTAAACCCATTTTACCCCAAAACCAACCCTAAAACCCCAAAATTGACCCAAACACACTAAAACCAGTCCAAAGTCAACAATCCACCTTTAAAATAAACCCTAAGCACCAAGCGCAACACCAGAATCCAACTTGTGTGCTCTATGCTAGTGAGATGCACGGCCCGATAACGCGGCCCAGGTGCGTGTTAGGAGTAGGATTTTCAAGCGCAAGCTGGCCGACTGGTTGCTTTCGTCGTACCGCATATGAGTGTCTGCATTGCCCATGTTGTCCTGGTCACTTCCCCAACGTGCATGAAATCCTTGCTCTCGCCGCCCACGCGTAGCCCCGCCAGCCTTAGCACCATGCCCTACCACCCCTACCACTCGCCTGCAACATGCCACCACCTCCTACAGGCCTCCCTGGTTCCAATAGCAGTGGCAACCTACAAATCCCCTCCCCACGGCAACAACCTCTAGCTCTCTTGGTTGGCCTTCTCTCTGGCCACTCTCGTTGGGCACTCCGACTCCTCCATGGCTCCTACATCTCGCCAACACCTCCACCTAGCCAGAGCCCCAATGCCATCCACTCCAACTTTTTCCAGCCATCCACTTCACCACCTCCAGTGACCCAATGATCACAGCCTTCCCTCTTGGCTAGGCATCAACTGCTTTGCGCTATAGCATACTCAATCTTCTCGTAGAGCCTCCCCTCTCACTGAAGCATCCCATAGTCCTCCATCTGCCTCTGCTACCCTTGAGTGTAGCCCAACGGAGCAAGCCACCAGAGGGACAACTCAAGAGCCCACAGCTAAGCCACCTTCCTGTGGTTCATTTCTGTTAGTTTACTATTGTTGCTTTGTGCATACAACATGCATTTTATCTGAGTTTTTCCTTGGTCTAGTATTGCCCATGCATTGCATTCCATTGGCATCTCCAGCGATGGTTTCATCGGGTTCAGCAATGGCCGACGGCCACAACCCCGCTCGCATCTCCTCCTTGCCTTCTGGGATGTCTGTTTGAGGCCCCTCGTTGCTTGTGTGGTCTATCGTACTCACGGACTCCAGGGAAGAGTGACGACGGAGATGAAGGACCCATATTGCATTCACCACATGCATCCACATAGCATCTGTGCACTCCCCATCGTTCCCTTGGTCCTCCATAGTCCCTGGATTGTGTTGTCGGTAACCTGTAAGCCGCCCTTATGGTAGCAGCCATCATTGACACCCAATTTCAACGAGGCAGGTGGGTGGAGGCACTCTCATGGCCCCATTTGCATCTAAGCATGTAGAAACATCCCACAGCATCCCCTCAAGCTCATGCATGCATAACATCCATTTTAGAGCCACTGCATTTGGGTCTGGGATGGGGTGGAGCTCACTGCCCTGTTCTGTCTCCAACGGTAGTGTCCTAACTGTGTGGTGGATTGGTGCAGTGGACATGCGTAGGTCTGCCAGGGACAGAACATGCAGCTAGCTTATCCATTTGCCTATCCATTCTATATTTCTCTACCCCATACCCATCCACCAAGGCATAACTCTAGCACTTAGCATCTATTTGCATCTTTTCCCGCATTTTATATGCATCCGGTTTCCTTCATCTTTTCGATTTTCTAAAAGATTAGGTGACGACTCCATTCTTTCCTTATCGTTTCTTTTTTGTGTTTCGTTTAGTATTTTTGAGTCGAGTATCCTTCCTTGGATTCACTATCTTCATCGTGACCTTTTAGATTTTCATGTTCCCTTACACAAAAGTCAATTCCAACATGGTCACACATATAAATCATTATTTAATGCCAGATAATTCTAGAAAATTCTAGAATAATAGATGACATTAGGTTTTTATATCTTTATCGTGTGTTCAGCATGTATATTTCTGCATTGGCGTTTCAACGGCAAGTCATGATTTTCTGTGTGTTCACCGACCAAGTGGCTTATTACTTACAGCTAACACTTTCTTGTAACTTCCGGCAGAGTGTCTTTGTCAACCCTGTGCATCGGCCTCTTTTCCATTCGTCCGTTGGTCTTGCTCAAGGAGGAGCATCTATAGACACCCCATATTCTTGTAGGTTGACTCTAATTCAGTTAAACCCTAGCCCTCATTAACCTTAACTCTAACAAACCCTAATACCCTAACTCAACCCTAAACAACCTTAACTAATCTCCACTAAACCCTAACCACCATAACCAAACTCCACTAAATCCTAACCACCTTAACCAATCTCCACTCAACCACAACCACTTTAACAAACTCTCATAACAACCTAACAACCCTAACTAATTCCGACTTAACCTAATAACCTTTACCAATTCTTCACTCAACCTAACAACCCTAACTAATTCCCACTCAACCTAACAACCTTAACTAATCTCCATTAAACCCTAAAAACCTTAACTAATCTCCTCTAAACCCTAACAATCTTAACTAATCTCCATTAAACCCTAACAACCTTAATTAATCTCCACTAAACCCTAACAACCTTAACTAATCTCCACTCAACCATAACCACTCTAACAAACTCCCATAACAACCTAAACTAATTCCCTAACAACCTAATCATATAAGTCTATAAATACCCCCCCAATTTGAAAACTTTAAAAAAAAAGAAACAAAACAAGAAGAAACAAAAACTTGGAAGCAAACCAGCTAGAGACCACCAAGAAGACTCAGAGAAGGAGGAGTTCAGAGCTCATGTCGGCTCCAATCATCATCTCTGGCGAGCTCCGACGACCACAAACAACTCCCATCCACTGCCAACTTAGGTCAGGTGCTGATTAGCTCAATTCTATTGCAATTCAACCTTTGAGCCTTCCTTAGCCTCCCTAGAGTCGTTCAAGTGAAGGAATGAAGCTCCCTGGCAAGAGATTCAAGCTCTATTAGCCGCCAGACCCGTTTTCCAGCGAGCTAGGTGGGGGAACGAATTTGATGTGTGATTCATATCCCAGAGAGTGTGAATTAGTTAGGCTTTCATCCCTCGTGCTTTTCCACCCCCTTTGATGCCACGACATCATCACTAGAAGTCGTTGGAAGGAGCTCGCCGCAAGCAGCTGTCACCGTCGTCGAAGAAGACAACCTGCTGTGAAATTCGACTGGGAGGTTCACACATCGCAACTCCCTCCAAAGTGTTGGAAAACCTTCCTCTCCCCTTCCTCTTGCCTCTGAAAGCCTTGAAGCCCCGCACCGAAGCTCTGGTCACCTCTCGCAATCAACCTCACTAGAGAAGACGATGACGATGGCGAGCCAAGTTGAGGAAGGAGCACACACTGCCATTCTCACATCCAAGTGCTAGAATCTCTTCCTCTCCATCCTATCGACCTTCTAGGAGCATTGGACCACCAATCCACTACCTCCAGTAGCCCTGTCCTCTTTGGGCACGTCGCTAGAAGCACGACACCGATGAGCAAGGTGGGGGGAGGAATATGGCCGTTTGATGCTCGATCGGAGCTGACAGATCTTCTCCTCTTTCTTCCCTCTTGCTTATCTGATGGTTGGATGCATGATCAGGCGTTAGGGAAGCACTGGATGGCTTTCCAAGCAGTCGTCGCTAGCAAGGTTCAGTCCCTAGCGACTGTTGTGTCTTTTTTAAAAGTTTCTTATAAAAAACTCTTTTCTTTTCTTTCATTGCACTTAGGTCCCTACATTTTGCATCTTAGTCCATACATTTGTTTTCAAATCGTTTAAATATTGTTTTGTTTTGGAAAACTTTCAGTTTGGCCCTTGCACTCTTTCTATAAACTTTCAGGTCCTTAATCTTTGACAAAAACCCTCAGATTTTTTTCCTTTCACCTTAAGTCCACAAATTTGGACATTTAACCCAAAATTTCTATTAAATTACACTAAAAACATATTTTCTTGGCATATTTACAAATTAGACCCTGGGAATCTCAATTTTTACCCAAAATACACAGTTTTGCATAGTTAACCCCTAGCTTCTTTAAAATTGCACAGAAAATGTTCTTTAGCACATTTGCATATTAAACCTAGAATATCCCAGTCTTTACCCAGAAACATGTATTTTTTGCACAAAAGCCCCTAAAAACTGGCTTATTCCATCCATGCATTCATTTGTACATCTTGATACTCTTTTTCATATATATATTCTCATGCATATCTTTGTGTATCTTGCACACACATTTCAAACTTAGTCTTCATATTATTTTCCAGATTTCCTCTGAGTTTTGTATCTTGCACATTTTCATCGTCCAAGAGCGTACATTAACAAGATTGACAATACCGACATGGACCCGAATGAGGATTATTTTCTCTTATTTGATTTTATCGGATTTTCCCAGTTTCCAATGTTTTACATGACGCTTTCCAAACATTTCTGATTTTTACGTTATTTTCCTCATTACCCAAGGACGTTCAGTAAATTGGCATTTTCAATACCTACATTGTCCCTCGGATTGTTTTCCTTATCATTTCTCTTTTATTCATTGTTTCTTGGAGATTTGTCATGCTTTCACATTCATCTTAGACGTGTACATCAAAAATAAACAAGTAAATACACACTAGATCATGAGCAAGCAGTTAACCTAGAAAGACTGATTTCTTCGAGAGTATGGGAGTGCCTAACACCTTCCCCATGCGTAACAAGAATCATTACCCTTTCTCTAGCTCACAATGATCTGCACACTACATCCATTAGGTACAGAGCACACATGTGTATCTTTGCATTGATTTCACTGAGTTTTCTTTGTGTTTGGTTTTCCTCGTCTTTCCATTAAAAGACTAAGTGACGACTCCTTTTCCTTATCCTTTTCTTATCCTTTTTTAGTGTTTCCGAGTCGAATCTCCTTCCTCGGATTCACCATCTTCGTCGTGACCATATCGGGATTCTTCATGTGTTTCCACACACTGAGCAGTCGTGCAAGGTTCCACCGGCATGGTCACAATATCATATATTTTTATCATGGTTTAAAACGAGATATGGTATTAATTATCACTTTTTCAATGCTAGAATTATCTATAATTTAAAAGGATAATTTCAACAGGTGCTTAATTTTTGTATACTTATTTAATTACGAGACTAGAATTTGTTATAAATATATTTAACATTATTCTTGTAATTATTGGAGATTTTATCTTTTACATTCATATTTAACTTTAAATTTGGATTTAAAATTTGATTTTAGATTCAAATACCTTCTAGAATATTCTAGCAATTTCTAGAGATTTTGAAAAAGTTAGGATGAGTCGTTTACAATTGCTAGATATTTGTTGAATCGATTTTGGATTTTATTTTTAAACGAGGAGATATTTAGAACTAGGCGCCAATGTGAGCGGCGACTAGACCCAAAAAGATATTTTTGGCTATTTTCTCACATCGAAAAATAGAATATCTTGGACCGTCACTTGTCCATAGGTGACGAGGTTTAAATATCGCATTTTCGAATTGATTGCTTGTAGAAGCTTCCAAAATCTATTTTAACGAGATTTTTCACATCCTGTCGTCTATAAATAGACCCCCAGATTAGGGGGAGGCCTTCTGTTTCTGAGAGAATTCTGTCCAGAGAGAGCAAACTTAGGCGAAGCCCTGCCAAATTTTTGCGAGGAATTTTTTATCCTCTCTTTTGTCCTGTCTCCACTTCTTCCACTCCATGTTGCATATGCAAGGGTGAAGGGAGTGTCATTCTAGCGTTATTTTTCATTTCCTTATTGCATTTCGTATTTAGCCTATAGCATATGCATGCGGAGACAACCTCTGGTTAGTGTTCAGATCATCTAGTCATGTTTTTCCATGTTATTTTTTATTTTTTTCTACTTCACCTTGATTTAATCTAGATTTGTTTGATTTGAAAGAAAAAGAAAAAGAAACCACGTTGCATGAGGAAGCCACTAAACGACATCCAACCGTCGATTCGGTAAGTCAATGAACCCACGACCTCAACTTCACATCAAATCTTGGGTTTCCACGTCATATCGAAAGCGAAACACAAAGGGGTCTTACAGCCACCTCCGATACGATCAAACATATCGCTAGACGAAGAAAAATGGAGTAACGGCACTGAGGGAGGGGTCGGCTCTCATTTCTCTAGGCTTTCACCTGCATTGCTCCACCTGACCCTACACTAGCATCCTGGTCGACCAGGAGCTACCAACCCGCCTCCTTCATCGTTGACCAACGTAGCCACCATGCCCAACACCACCCAGGCTGTTGCATCACTCAATTCCAGCCACCCAAACCACAGCAAGGCTCCAGCCAACCAAACAACCTTTGCACCCGCAAGCACCTCTAGCATCCCAGCAAGCCTCCCTCCACCATTGTCGAGCCTCACCAGCCCGGACTGAGCTGTCGCAAGTCAACGCTGGAAGGACAACCATGCACGCCCGTAGGTGAGCACTCCCTCACCCTGTCGTCATTGCATTTTCTCTCCCATTTTATTGCTTCATCGTCGTTTCTTCCTGCATGGTTTTCTTTGAGTTCACTTGAGTTTTCTCCCCATGCATTGCACCACACTCCTCGACCACCAGCAATGGGTCTCCTCCATCCATGTGTTGCCAACGACCATGGGCATGAGGTGAACCAATCTGAGTGTGCCCCTCCCTTCTTCTCACTCCACTAAGAAGTCCCAAGGAGTTCTCCGATGCTCATGGCCCCATCCATGGCTAGCCAAGCACCCAAACTTTGGTAAGCCATAATGTGGATGGGGAGGACACTGCATCGCATCCACATGCATTTGTATAGCATCCTTGCATTCCTTTTAGCCTCCACCACCGTCTAGAAACTCCGGAATGCCTTGTCGACCCCCACATCCCGAGCTCGCCATCACAAACGTCGGTGAAACCCATCAATGGCAAGGGAGATGGGTGGAGCGATCCAGAGCATCCCATAGGATTCTTTCTGCACCATTGTGCTCCTTATAGTTCACCCATGCTCATTGTTGTGCCGAGTGGAGAAGAAGAAATCAGAATACCATCCCCTAAAGCAAGCATCCAATCCTCCACAGATGAACCTCACAAGAAACCCTAGATCTGGAGAGAAGAGGGAGGAGTTCTCTCTATTCAATTGGAGTCTAAAATAGGGTTACACGAATAACCAAAGAGGTTACATAATCTGT
>JAMKQA010247516.1:0-10176 GCA_024699735.1 Posidonia australis
ATAGGAGGGAAGACCCCGACCAAATGGTCAGGAGGTTAACAAGAGGGATGACCTCGACTAAATGGTCAAAAAGTCAACAAGAGGGAAGACCTCGACCAGATGGTCAAGAGGACATCAAGGGGGACGACCTCGACCAGATGGTTAAGAGGTCAACAAGAGGGAAGACCTCGACTAAATGGTCAAGATGTCAACGAGAGCGAAGACCACGACGAAATGGTCAAGAGGTCAACAAGGGGGAAGACCTCGACCAGATGGTCAAGAGGTCAATAAGGGGGACGTCCTCAACCATGGGGTCAAGAGGTCACGAGAAGGAAGACCTCGACCAAATGCTCAAGAGGTAAACACGTGAGAAGACCTCGACCAAATGGTCAAGAGGTCAACAAGAGGGAAGACCTCGACCAGATGGTCAAGAGGTCAACGAGAGGGAAGACCTCGACCAGATGGTCAAGAGGTCAACATGGGGGAAGACCTCGACCAGATGGTCAGGAGGTCAACAAGAGGGAAGACCTCGACCAAATGGTCAAGATGTCAACGAGAGGGAAGACAACGACCAATTGGTCCAGAGGTCAACACGGGGGAAGACCACGACTAGATGGTCAAGAGGTCAACAAGAGGGACGTCCTCGACCAAGGGGTCAAGAGGTCAACGAGAAGGAAGACCTTGACCAAATCGTCAAGTGCTCAACAAGGGGGAAGACCTCGACCAAATGGTCAAGAGGTCAACAAGAGGGACAACCTCGACCAAATGGTCAAAAGGTCAACATGGGGGAACACCTCGACCAAATGGTCAGGAGGTCGACTAGAGGGAAGACCTCGACCAAATGGTCAAGAGGTTAACGAGAGGGAAGACCTTGACCAAATGGTCAAGAGGTCAACATGGGGGATGAACCCGACCAGATTGTCTAGAGGTCAACATTGGGGAAGACCTCGATCAAATGGTCAGGAAGTCAACAAGGGGGAAGACCTCGACCAAATGGTCAAGAGGTCAACAAAGGGGGAAGACCTCGACCAAATGGTCAAGTGGCTGACAAAGGGGAAGACTTCGACCAAATGGTCAAGAGGTCAACATGAGGGAAGTCCTCAACCATTGGGTCAGGAGGTCAACAGAGGGAAGACCTCGACCAAATGGTCAAGAGGTCAACATGGGGGAAGACCTTGACCAAATGGTCAAGAGGTCAACGAGTGGGAAGACATCGACCAAATGGTTAAGAGGTCAAAAGGGGGAACACCTCGACCAGATGGTCAGGAGATCAACAAGAGGGAAGACCTCGACCAAATGGTCAAGAGGTCAACGAGCGAGATGACCACAACCAAATGGTGATGAGGTCAACTAGTGGGAAGACATCGACGAAATGGTTATAAGGTCCACGAGTGGGAAGACCTCGACCAAATGGACATGAGGTCGACAAGGGGGAAGTCCTCGACCAAATGGCCATTTGGTCAACAAGAGGGGAGACCTCGGCCAAATGGTCAAGAGGTCGATAAGAGGGAAGACCTCGACCAAATGGTCACGAGGTCAGAAAGGGTGAAGACCACGACTAATGGGTCAAGAGGTCAACTAGAGAGAAGACCTCGGCCAAATGGTCAAGAGGTCAATACGGGGGAAGACCTCGACCAAGTGATCAAGAGGTCAACAAGGGGGACAACCTCGAACAATGGCCAAGTGGTCAACAGGAGGGAAGACCCCGACCAAATGGTCAGGAGGTCAACAAGAGGGATGACCTCGACTAAATGGTCAAAAGGTAAACACGTGAGAAGACCTCGACCAAATGGTCAAGAGGTCAACAAGAGGGAAGACCTCGACCAAATGGTCAAGAGATCAACGAGAGGGAAGACCTCGACCAGATGGTCAAGAGGTCAACATGGAGGAAGACCACGACCAAATGGTCAAGAGGTCAACAAGAGGGAAGACCTCGACCAAATGGTCAAGATGTCAACGAGAGGGAAGACCACGACCAATTGGTCCAAAGGTCAACAAGGGGGAACACCTCGACTAGATGGTCAAGAGGTCAACAAGAGGGACGTCCTCGAGCAAGGGGTCAAGAGGTCAACGAGAAGGAAGGCCTTGACCAAATCGTTAAGTGCTCAACAAGGGGGAAGACCTCGACCAAATGGTCAAGAGGTCAACAAGAGGGAAGACCTCGACCAAATGGTCAAAAGGACAACACGGGGGAACACCTCGACCAAATGGTCAAGAGGTCGACTAGAGGGAAGACCTCGACCAAATGGTCAAGAGGTTAACGAGAGGGAAGACCTCGACCAAATGGTCAAGAGGTCAACATGGGGGAAGAACCCGACCAGATTGTCTAGAGGTCACCATTGGGGAAGACCTCGATCAAATGGTCAAGAAGTCAACAAGGGGGAAGACCTCGACCAGATGGTCAGGAGGTCAACATGAGGGACGTCCTCAACCATGGGGTCAAGAGGTCACTGGAAGGAAGACCTCGACCAAATGGTCAAGAGGTAAATACGTGAGAAGACCTCAACCAAATAGTCAAGAGGTCAACAAGAGGAAAGACCTTGACCAAATGGTCAAGAGGTCAACGAGAGGGAAGACCTCGACCAGATGGTGAAGAGGTCATCAAGGGGATGACCTCAACCAGATGGTCAAGAGGTCAACAAGAGGGAAGACCTCGACCAAATGGTCAAGATGTCAACGAGAGGGAAGACCACGACCAAATGGTCCAGAGGTCTACAAGAGGGAAGACCGCTACTAGATGGTCAAGAGGTCAACAACAGGGACGTCCTCAACCAAGGGGTCAAGAGGTCAACGAGACGGTACACCTCGACCAAATGGTCAAGTGCTCAACAAGGGGGAAGACCTCGAACAAATGGTCAAGAGGTAAACACGTGAGAAGACAACGACCAAATGGTCAAGAGGTCAACAAGAGGGAAGACCTCAACCAAATGGTCAAAAGGTCAACACGGGGGAACACCTCGACCAAATGGTCAAGATGTCGACTAGAGGGAAGTCCTCGACCAAATGGTCAAGAGGTCAACAAGAGGGAAGACCTCGACCATATGGTCAAGAGGTCAACATGGGGGAAGAACTTGACCAGATTGTCTAGAGGTCAACATTGGGGAAGACCACGACCAAATGGTCAAAAGTTCAACAAAGGGGGAAGACCTCCACCAAATGGTCAAGTGGTCGACATGGGGGAAGACTTCGACCAAATGGTCAAGAGGTCAACATGAGGGAAGTCCTCGACCAATGGGTCTGGAGGTCAACAGGGGGAAGACCTCGACCAAATGGTCAGGAGGTCAACATGGGGGAAGACCTCGACCAAATGGTCAAGCGGTCAACATGAGGGAAAACCTCGAACAAATGGTCGAGAGGTCAACGAGAGGGAAGACCTCGACCATATGTTCAAGAGGTCTACAAGGGGAAGACCTCGACCAGATGGTCAAGAGAACAACAAGAGGGAAGACCCCGACCAAATGATCAAGAGGTCAACACGGTGGAAGCCCTCAACCAAATGGCCAAGAGGTAAACAAGTGGGAAGACCTCGACCAAATGGTCAAGAGGTCAACAAGCGGGAAGGCCTCGACCAAATGGTTAAGGGGTCAACGAGAAGGACGACCTCGACCAAATGTTCAAGTGGACAACAAGGGGGAAGACCTCGACTTGATCGTCAAGAGGGAAGACCTCGACCAAATGGTAAAGCGATCAACGAGAGGGAAGACATCGACCAAATGGTCAAGAGGTCAAAAGGGGGAAGACCTCGACTAGATGGTCAGGAGATCAACAAGAGGGAAGACCTCGACCAAATGGTCACGAGGTCAACACCGGGGAAGACCTCGACCTAATAGTCAAGAGGTCAACATGTGGGAAGACTTCAACCAAATGGTCATGAGGTCCACGAGAGGGAAGGCCTCGACCAAATGGACATGAGGTCGACAAGGGGGAAGACCTCGACCAAATGGTCAAGTGGTCAAAAAGAGGGGAGAGCTCGGCCAAATGGTCAAGAGGTCGACAAGAGGGAAGACCTCGACCAAATGGTCAAGAGGTCAAAAAGGGGAAAGTCCTCGACTAACGGGTCAAGAGGTCAACAAAAGAGAAGACCTCGACCAAATGGTCAAGAGTTCAACACGAGACCAAATGGTGAAGAGGTCAACAAGTGGGACGACCTCGAACAATGGCCAAGTGGTCAATAGGAGGGAAGACCCCGACCAAATGGTCAAGAGGTCAACAAGAGGAAAGACCACGACTAAATGGTCAAGATGTCAACAGGAGGGAAGACCCCGACCAAATGGTCAAAAGGTTAACAACGGGGGAAGACCTCGACCAAATGGTCAAGAGGTCGACGATGGGGAAGACCACGAACAAATACTCTGGAGGTCAACCAGAGGGAAGACCTCGACCAAATGGTGAAAAGTTCAACATGGGGGAAGCCCTCGACCAAATGGTCAAGAGGTCAACACGGGGGATGACCTCTACCAAATGTTCACGAGGTCAACAAGAGGGAAGACCTCGACCATATGGTCTAGAGGTCAACAAGGGGGAAGACCTCGACCAAATGGTGAAGAGGCCAACAAGAGGGAAGACCTACAACAAATGGTCATGAGGTCATGTGGGAAGACCTCGACCAAATGTTGAAGAGGTCACCAAGAGGGTGGACCTCGATCAAATTGTCAAAAGGTCAACAAAGGGGGAGGACCTCGACCAAATGGTGAAGAGGTCAAGAAGGGGGAAGAGCTCGACTAGATGGTCTAGAGGTCAACATGGGGGAAGACCTCAACCAAATGGTCAAGAGGTCAACAATGTGGGAAGACCTCAACCAAATGGTCATGAGGTCGACAAGGGAGAAGACTTCGACCTAATGGTCAAGAGGTCAACAAGAGGGAAGTCCTCGACCAAATGTTCAAGAGGTCAATAGGGGGAAGACCTCAACCAAATGGTCAAGAGGTCAACATGGGGGAAGACCTCGACCAAATGGTCAAGAGGTCAACACGAGGGGAGACCTCGGCCAAAATATAAAGAGGTCAACAAGGGGAAGACAACGACCAAATGGTCATGAGGTCAACAAGAAGGAAGTCCTACAACAAATGGTCAAGATGTCAACAAGTGCGAAGACCTCGACCTATTGGTTAGGAGGTCGACTAGAGGGGGGACCTTGGCCAAATGGTCAAGAGGTCAATAAGAGGGAAGACCTCGACCAAATGGTCAAGAGGTTAACAATGGAGAAGACCTCGACCAAATGGTCAAGAGGTCAACAAGAGGGAAGCCCAAGAGGTCAACAAAGGCGGAAGACCTCGACCAAATGGTCAAGAGGTCGACAAGGGGGAAGACCTCGACTAAATGGTCAAGAGGTCAACAACAGGGAAGACCTCGACCAATTGGTCAAGATGTCAAGAAGTGTGAAGACCTCGACCAAATGGTCAAGAGGTCAACTAGAGGGGAGACCACGGCCAAATGGTCAAGAGGTCAACAAGAGGGAAGACCTCGACCAAATGGTCAAGAGGTTAACAAGGGGAAAGACATCGACCAAATGGTGAAGAGGTCAACAAGAGAGTAGACCAAGCGGTCAACAAAGGCGGAACACCTCGACCAAATGGTCAAGAGGTCGACGATGGAGAAAAACCTTAACGAAATGGTCAAGAGGTCAACAAGTGGGAAGACCTCGACCAAATGGTCAAGAGCTCAACTAGGGGGAAGACCACGACCAAATGGTCAAAAGGTCAACACGGGGGATGTCCTCGACCAAATGGTTAGGAGGTCAACAAGAGGGAAGGCCTCGACCAAATGGTCAAGAGGTCAACAGGAGGGTAGACCCCGACCAAATGGTAAAGAGGACAACAAGAGGTAAGACCTCGACCGAATGGTCAAGAGGTCAACAGAGGGTAGACCTTGACCAAAAGGTCAAGAGGTCAACAAGAGGGAAGACCTCGACCAAATGTTCAAGAGGGCAGCATGTGGGAAGACCTCGACCTACTGGTCATGAGACCAATAGGAGGGAGGACCTCGACCAAATGGTCAAGTGGTCAACAAGAGGGAAGACCCCGACCAAATGGTCAAGAGGTCAACAAAGGGGGAAGACCTCGACCAATTGGTCAAGAGGTCGACGAGGGGGATGACCTCGACCAAATGGTCAGGAGGTCAACACGAGGGGAGACGTCGGCCAAATGGTAAAGTGGTCAACAAGAGGGAAGAACTCGACCAAATGGTTAGGAGTCAACAAGGGGAAGACCTCGACCAAATGGTAAAGAGGTCAACATGAAGGAAGACCTAGACAAAATGGTCAAGATGTCAACAAGTGGGAAGACTTCGACCAAATGGTCTGGAGGACAACAAGAGCGGAGACCTCGGCCAAATGGTCAAGAGGTCAATAATAGGGAAGACCTCGACCAAATGGTCAAGAGGTTAACAGGGGAGAAGACCTCGACCAACTGGTCAAGAGGTCAACTATTGGGAAGACCATGAGGTCAGCAAAGGCGGAAGACCTCGACGAAATGGTCAAGAGGTCGACAAGGGGGAAGACCTAGACCAAATGGTCAAGAGGTCAACAAGAGGGAAGACCTCGACCAAATGGTCAAGAGGTTGACAAGGGGGTAGACCTCGACCAAATGGTCAAAAGGTCAACACGGGGGATGACCTCGACCAAATGGTCAAGAGGTAAAGGAGAGGGAAGACCTCGACCAAATGGTCAAGAGGTCAACAAAGGTGGAAGACCTCGACCAAATGGTCAAGTGGTCGACAAGGGGGAAAACTTCGACCAAATGCTCAAGTGGTTAACATGAGGGAAGTCCTCGACCAATGGGTCAGGAGGTCAACAGGGGGAAGACCTCAACCAAATGGTCAAGAGGTCAACATAGGGGAAGACCTCGACCAAATGGTCAAGGGGTCAACATGAGGGAAAACCTCGAACAAATGGTCGAGAGGTCAACGAGAGGGAAGACCTCGACCATATGTTCAAGAGGTCTACAAGGGGGAAGACCTCGACCAGATGGTCAAGAGGACAACAAGAGGGAAGACCCCGACCAAATGATCAAGAGGTCAACACGGGGAAGCCCTCAACAAAATGGTCAAAAGGTCAACAACAGGGAAGACCTCGACCAAATGGTCAAGAGGTCCACAAGGGTGAAGACCTCGACCAAATGGTCAAGAGTCCAACAAGAGGGAAGACCTACACCAAATGGTCAAGAGGTCAACATGTGGGAAGACGTCGACCAAATGGTCAAGAGGTCAACAAGAGGTTGGACCTCGATCAAATGGTCAAGAGGTCAACAAGAGGGTGGACCACGTCCAAACTATCATAAGGTCAACAAAGGGGGAGAACTCGACCAAATGGTGAAAAGGTTAACAAGGGGGAAGAGCTCGACTAGATGGTTTAGAGGTCAACATGGGGGAAAACCTCAACCAAATGGTTAAGAGGTCAACAATAATGGTCAAGAGGTCGACAAGGGAGAAGACTTCGACCAAATGGTCAAGAGGTCAACAATAGGGAAGTCCTCGACCAAATTATCACGAGGTCAACATGGGGGAAGACCTCGACCAAATGGTCAAGAGGTCAACCAGAGGGAAGACCTCGACGAAATGGTCTAGAGGTGAACAAGAGGCAAGACATTAACCAAATGGTCAAGCGGTCAACAAGTGGGAAGACCTCGACCAAATGGTGAAGAGGTCAACAAGTGGTTGACCTCGACTAACTGGTCAAGAGGTCAACAAGAGGGAAGACCACGACCAAATGGTCAAAACGTCAACAAATGGGGAAGACCACGACCAAATGGTCAAGTGGTCAAGAAGGGAGAAGACCTCGTCCTGATGGTCTAGAGGTCAACATAGGGGAAGACCTCGACCGAATGCTAAAGAGGTCAACAAAGGGGGAAGACCTCGACCAAATGGTCAAGAGGCCGACAATGGGGAAGACTTCGAGCAAATGGTCAAGAGGTCAACAGGGGAGAAGACCTTGACAAATTGGTCAAGAGGTCAACACGGGGGAAGCCCTCGACCAAATGGTCTAGTGGTCAACTTGGGGACATGAGGGAAAACCTCGAACAAATTGTCAAGATGTCAACGAGAGGGAAGACCTCGACCATATGGTCAAGAGCTCAACATGGGGGAAGACCTCGACCAGATGGTCAAGAGGACAACATGAGGGAAGACCCCGACCAAATGGTCAAGAGGTCAACACGGGGGAAGCCCTCAACCAAATGGTTAAGAGGTCAACAAGAGGGAAGACCACGACCAAATGGTCAAGAGGTCAACGAGCGGGAAGACCTCGACCAAATGTTTAAGAGGTCAACGAGAAGGAAGACCTCGACCAAATGTTCAAGTGGACAACAAGGGGGAAGACCTCGACTTGATCGTCAAGCAGGAAGACCTCGACCAAAGGGATAAGAGGTCAACGAGAAGGAAGACCTCGACCAAATGTTCATGTGGACAACAAGGGGGAAGACCTCGACTTCATCGTCAAGAGGGAAGACCTCGACTTGATCGTCAAGAGGGAAGACCTCGACCAAATGGTCAAGAGGTCAACGAGAGGGAAGACCTCGACCAAATGGTCAAGAGGTCAAAAGGGGGAAGACCTCGACCAGATGGTCAAGAGATCAACAAGAGGGAAGACCTTGATCAAATGGTCAAGAGGTCAACACAAGGGAAGACCTCGACCTAATGGTCAAGTGGTCTACAAGTGGGAAGACTTCGACCAAATGGTCATGAGGTCCAGGAGAGGGAAGACCTCGACCAAATGGACATGAGGTCGACAAGGGGGAAGACCACGACGAAATGGTCAAGTGGTCAACAAGAGGGGAGACCTCAGCCAATTGGTCAAGAGGTCGACAAGAGGGAAGACCTCGAACAAATAGTCAAGAGGTCAAAAAGGGGGAAGACCTCGACCATCGGGTCAAGAGGTCAACAAGAGGGGAGACCTCGACCAAATGGTCAAGAGGTCAACACGGGGGAAGACTTCGACCAAATGGTCAAGTGGTCAACAAGAGGGAAGACCTCGAACAATGGTTAAGTGGTCAATAGGAGGGAAGACCCCGACCAAATGGTCAATAAGTCAACAAGAGTGAAGACCTCGACTAAATGGTCAAGAGGTCAATAAGAGGGAAGACCCCGACCAACTGGTCAAATGGTTGACTAAGCGGGAAGACCTCGACCAATTGGTCAAGAGGTCGACGAAGTGGAAGACCTTGACCAAATGCTCAAGAGGTCTACAAGAGGGAAGACCTCGACCAAATGGTGAAGAGGTCAACATGGGGGAAGACCTCGACCAAATGGTCATGAGGTCAACACGGGGGAAGACCTCAACCAAATGGTCAAGAGGTCAACATGAGGGAAGACCTCGACCAAATGGTTATGAGGTCAACAAGGGGGAAGACCTCGACCAATTGGTCACGAGGCCAACAAGTGGGAAGACCTTCACCAAATGGTCCAGAGGTCAACATATGGGAAGACCTCGACCAAATGGTCAAGTGGTCAACATGAGGGTGGACCTCGATCAAATGGTCAAGAGGTCAACAAGCGGGGAGACCACGTCCAAATGGTCAAAAGGTTAACAAAGGGGGAAGACGTCGACCAAATGGTGAAGAGGTCAACACAGGGGAAGACCACGACCAGATGGTCTAGAGGTCAACATGGGGGAAGACCTCAATTAAATGGTCAAGAGGTCATAAATGTGGGAAGACCTCGACCAAATGGTCAAGAGGTCGACAAGGGAGAAGAGTTCGACCAAATGGTCAAGAGGTCAACAAGAGGGAAGTCCTCGACCAAATGATCAAGAGGTCAACAGGGGGAAGACCTCAACCAAATGGTCAAGAGGTCAACATGGGGAAGACCTCGACCAAATGGTCAAGAGTTCAATACGAGGGGAGACCTCGGCCAAATGGTGAAGTGGTCAACTAGAGGGAAGACAACGACAAAATGATCATGAGGTCAACAAGGGAAAGACCTCGACCAAATGGTCAAGAGGTCAACAAGAAGGAAGATCTACAACAAATGGTCAAGATGTCAACAAATGGGAAGACCTCGACCTATTGGTCAGGAGGTCAACTAGAGGGGGGACTGTGACCATGCCGACCCACAAGGGAGAAGGCGGATCACAGCCATGCCTCGACTGGCGAAATGCGCAAGGAATAGAAAAGAAGAAAAAGAAAGGAGTCGCCACCTAGTCTTTTAATGGAAAGACGAGGAAAACCAAAAACACATAAAAAAGGAAAAAATCGATGCAAGGAT
>JAMKQA010247518.1:0-12948 GCA_024699735.1 Posidonia australis
ATCATGCAATGGAAAAGCAGGTCATAAACCAGAAATGGGTAAGGATCCTTGTTACGCACGAGGAAGGTATTAGGCACCCTCGTGCGCCCGATAAATCGATCTTCTATTGGTTTCTCATTTGCTTATGAAATGTCAGCTTTTCAGCTTTTGCTGTACGCCCGAGGGCGATATGCCATGACATGCTTATATGTGTGGTGTCTAAAATATGGGTGCATGATGTGTAAGGGTGTGTCCTAAAGCTCAGAAGTATCACTCGTGTGTCGGGTCAAGTGTCGATGCAAAGTTATTGCATAAATAATATCAAAGATATATCAATCTCGAGTGATTTTTCATCCTTGCTTTGCTATATGCCAAATGCAATCTAAAATGCATAAAATGGTTAAAAAACAGAGTCATGCCTCCCTGGTATGTCAAGGAGGAAAACCAGAAAAATCAGAGGCGAATCAAAACAAAAATCATGCCAGAAAACCATGCCAAAGTGGCTATGTGCTACTGAAAAACAGGCCAGTGTGCCTGTTTGGTGCGCCAGACTGGTGCTCCAGTCTGGTGCGCCACCTAGGTGCTCCTCTGTGGGCCAGAAAGATGTGCTGAGGGAAAACATAAATCCATGCAGTGCCATATCACATGGGAATGCATTCTGGAAAGTATGCAATGTAAAATCGTTCGCAAAACTTGGAAAATATGCCTTAAAAGTGAAAGAAATGCAAGTACAATGACTTGTAGCCCTTGTGCTCAAGGGCTGGTAGCCTCACATAAGACCCCACCTATTTATGCTAAAATGAAAGAAGCAAGACTCAGCCATGTCATTGGATCATGGGCTAATGCACAAGGCTCTCCACGTAGGAGTAAAGTGCAACCAGCCTACCAGATTCTAACTAAGGACTGAATATCCAAAGGGAGAAAACAACTAGAAAACAATCTTGTTTTAAACTGAAAAAAACATGCATGCAAAACTATGGAATATCAAAGAACAAGTAGTAAAAAAATCAGGCTCAAAGTCATTCAGCAAACCATGCAAATAGGTATGCAAAAATGAATGTTTTGTTCTCTGACCAGTCTAGTGCTCCTGAACGGTGCGCTAGAGTGGTGCTCTGGGTTGGTGTGCCACTCTGGTGCGCCACTTAGGTGCTCCCCAGAAAATCTGGATCAGACTGCAATCTGATCTAAAATCCGACCCAGAATAGAGATGGGTGATCTATACTAATGCAGGTTGATTCATGCGGATGTTAAAAGCTGAAAGCATGACAGGATGCATATGATCAAAGTCATCTTACTATCATTTGATTAAAAACAAGATGATTTAATGGGTTCATGGCAGAAATGCATACAAAATGCAAAAGAACAAACATGAAACAAGTAGACCCAACAAAATATATGTAAGTGATGATCATACCAATAATATCTCTACTTCATAACTTAATATTTAGGTGCTTGGCATGGATCTACGTGTAAAGAAATAGTAAGAAAAAGATAGCTCATACAGGCAACATAGTGCATATTTTTATGCTAGAAACAAAGTAAACATGCTTGTAAACAAAAGTGTAGATTTACATAGAGAGCATCTTGTAAGGAGGACAATTAAATTCATCATAGAAACCTCATGAAAACACAAAAAAATCAGAAAATATGTGGAATTTCTAGCATGCTTTATTCCAATGCACAAGGATAAGAACTTAAAGGAAAAGTGGGAAGGGCCTACCTTGTCCAAAATGTTCCTTCAAAAAAAAAAAAAAGACCCAAAATAATAAGCTCCTTGATGCTTTGGAAGGACTGAGAATATCTCTGGATGCAAGGAAAAGCTTGAGAGCTCAAGTGGATAGCTGCAAAATTCTAGAGAAGGCTGGCTGTAGTTGTAGGTGTCTAATCCCAAATTGCTACCTATAGGGGTCTACATATAGGGATTTTTCAAGTGTAACTCCTGGGAAAGCAAGGAGCCTCGTAGACGAAAAGCTTGGAAGATTCCATGGCATATTCGTGGGTGGAGGTAACAGCCATGGGAGGTGGAAAGCCAGCAGCCTGAGAAATGGTTGTGCGCCAGGTAGGTGTGCTAGCTAGGTGTGCCAGGTAGGTGTGCCAGGTAGGTGTGCTAGGTAGGTGTGCTAGCTAAGTGCTCTCCCCAACTTGTCTGGATTTCTAGTTGGCCTGCTAGCCTGGTATAGGTCTAGATTTGGTTTAGCTAATAGGATTCAAGGGTTAGCCACATCCAAAGCAACATCTGGAAAGCTTATCTATGAGTCACCTCAAAATCGGGATGTCTACAGGATGATAGAGATATCTCTTTAATCACTACTATTGCTGCCTCTTTCAGTTTGTCTTTACAATTTAGAAACCATTCTGATGCATTTGATTGGTGGCTTACTGATGTTTATGGTCCATGTGATCATAGACTTAAAAGTATTTTCCTAGAGGAGCTCCATCTCATTAGAAATAGGGTAAACTCCAATTGAGTTATTAGGGAAGACTTTAATTTGACCAGATTTACTAATTAACACTCTAATAGAAGCAGCATATCATCTGATATGAAATTATTCAATGCCTTTATTAACGATAATCTTTTAGTGGACATTTCTCCAAATAATTTTAAATATACTTGGTCCAACATGCAGTCTCCTGCCACTTTGGTTAAACTTGATCGATTTTTGATTTCATCAAATTGGGCTGACAAATTCCCTCACTCCTACTGTATGGGTCATTCTAGAGTGGTTTCTGACCATATCCCTATTTCATTGAACACCATTCCTACTAATTGGGGCCCTATCTCCTTTAAATTTTATAAATCTTGGCTTCTTATTGAGGGTTTTGTACCCTTTATAGAATTATACTGGCCTCTCTTCAAACATATTTGCCTTTCTTCATCTCCTGTAGTTAGATTTGCTTATACACTGAAAACACTCAAAAAGCAAATCAGAGGTAGGATCAAACCTGTTAGAGAAAAAAGATATCACAGACTACAAACTATTCAGTCACAAATCAAGTGGATTGATTCTCTGGCAGAATCCTCTTACCTCCAAGACACACTAGTAACTTTAAAGAAAGATCTTCTTAATGAACACCAATCCTTGCTTTATGAGCAAGAAGTATACTGGAAGCAAAAGTCAAGAGTTCAATGGCTTCAGGAGGGGGATCTGAACACCTCTTTCTTTCACAACATGGTTACATATCGTAGGAGGAAAAATGCTATACATTCACTCAAAATTAGGAATGTCATTTCTATGTCCCCTTCTGTAATCTCCAAGGAAGTGGAGGATCATTTTTACTCTCTTTTTAATAAACCTAGAGGCTTCACTCCAACATTAAACTGGGATTTATTATTGCCTACAAAGATTCAGCATCTAGAGAATTTAGAAGCAGAATTCTCGATCGAAGAAATCTACAATAACATTAAATCATTACCTGGTGATAAGGCTCCTGGCACTGATGGCTTCTCTTTAGTCTTTTTCCAGCGGTTTTGGATCCTTCTCAAGTCTGATATTCTGCAAGTATTCACCTGTCTACATACTTGCTCGGAGTATGATCTTTTAGCCCCTATTAATCAAACTTTTATTGCCCTGGTTCCCAAGGTGGAAGGAGCTCAAAGTCTTAAAGACAATAGACCAATCAGTCTGGTAAATAGTCTATATAAAATTATAACTAAGACTTTGGCTTCTAGATTTTCTCCTGTTCTAGACTCAATAATAGATAATTCACAATGTGCCTTTATTCCAGGTAGATATATTAGAAATTGTTTTTTAGTGGCCCAAGAAACTCTTCACTACATGAAAGTCATGAATATTTCTGGTTATGTCTTAAAACTGGATTTTGAAAAAGCTTTTGGTTAACTGGGACTTCCTTCTAGATTCATTATCAGGAATGGGTTGTGGCCCCACATGGACAAATTGGATCAAGATGTGCATTTCCACTATTCGTTTTTCTATATTAATCAATGGCTCACCCAAAGGTTTTCTTCATGCCACAAACGGATTACGACAAGGTGATCCATTATCACCTCTTCTCTTTATAGTAGTGACCAACATCCTCAATAAGATGCTTTCTTTAGCTATGAAACAACACTTGATCACGAGCATTCAAATGCCTAATGATGGTCCACACATTGTGAATATACAATATGCGAACGATACTATATTATTTCTTGTCGTACTGTAGAAAATATAATTAATATTAAACGAATTTTATGCTGTTTCCAGACTTACTCAGGTCTAAAAATTAATTTCCAGAAATCTACTCTTACTGGTATTAGTGTTTCAGTGGATACCATCAATAGATCTGCCAGTATTGTTGGTTGCCCCACTTCCCCTCTACCTATCAGATATTTGGGCTTACCTTTACACTATAGAAGGGCATCTAATTCAGATTGGGCACCTGTTATAGAAAAATTGACAAAAAAGCTTTCTTTATGGAAAGTCAATCAATTATCTTTAGGTGGTAGACTAACCTTGATCAACTCTGTGTTATCAGTAATCCCTACATATTACCTCTCTGTTCTACATCTACCAGCTAAGTGGCTCAAGTTATTGATAAGTTCAGATGTAAATTTCTTTGGAAATCTTCTTCTACCTCTACTCTTCAGCTAGCTAAGCGGGCGATTCTCTGTAAAGCTAAAGATCAAGGGGATTGGGGTATCATAAATGTCAAAAACTTCAATTTATCCCTGAAGACTAAGCTACTATGGCAACTATTATCACATACTTACTCTCTTAAGTGGAAAGCAATTTTAAATGCAAGATATTTCTCGAGATCTCGGCCTGAGGTACTTTTGAATTCTTCATCTGGTAGAGCATCCCCTATTTGGCTACAAATAAAGGCCTACTTTAAATTCTAATCCCGTTTGATCCTATTCATTAGAACATTTATGAAAAAAGACATTAGAGCTAGCTAGTTGAAGAACAATTAACGTTTGTGCCTATACGTAATTGGAAAATGGTTTTTAAATGGACACCACGCTAGCAGCTTCTACTTACAACAGCAAATAAGCCAAAATAAGACCAGACGAAATCGATAATTTGGCATGTAATTAAATCAACAACTGCTCCACGTTAAATTCAAGTTTATCGACAGGTCCGATGACTGTTATGCATGTCTCCTAGTATTCTTTAGACTGCCATAGTTCAACAGTTTGCTTGGCAGAGCCTTTTTAATAAACTAAAATGCAAATAAAATACAAGGAATTTTTACAAAATAAATTCATCTTTGTAAGGAAGTTTCTTTATCATTTCATGCTAATTTTCGTATCACTATTGTACAATCTCGTACTATTAATTTTACCAGGGCTCGAATCATGCAGGTAAGGTACATGACACGTCAGCACATGACGTTGAGTCCCACTAGGCAGTATGTCAGCACATGTGTGATTTAATGTAAGAATTTATATGCACAGTTTTTTTATTTTTACAAAAGAAATATACACACCATTTAGTCTACCAATTACTTTGGGGATTTATCTTTTGAAAACAAACGTCAGCATGCCATTCCTCATATTTTTTAATTGATTATACACAGAGTGGTAAATTTGAAGGTTTTGTTGACATATATATGCTCAAAAGTCAAAACAGTTTCGTGTAAATTGTAGCCACATCTTTAGATAAACCATGTCAATGTCAACTAATCCAACATCTGGTTTCCTACTTAATCCATAGATATTGTTCTGCTCAAGTCTAATTAACTTAGAATATAAAAACAAATCAATGGTCAATTACCATTAGATCTTAGAACAATATACTCAATCAAAAAAAGGTAGATGTACATATTTCAAAATCAATCCCTCATCAGTGACACCAATGACACCAGTAAGATCATGTACGACACGTGTCGACACGATTGATTGGCCCCAGTAGAGCACGAGTGGTTAGCCCCACCCTATCCTGTGGTGACGAATTTGGAGTTGATTTTGGGATCTATATAATTATTCTCATACTAAATCACCAAAGTCATAAGTTGAATGATTCAAACAGTTATGTTCCAGATAATCATCTTAGTTAGTAAGATGACCTTGTAGAACAATGACTATAAAAGCAATGACTACGTATAAACTCAAAATTGAAAGTTATGCTTTCGAGAGAAGAATTACTAAGGAAAGATGTTGAGTTCAACATCCACGTAATTCTCTCTACTAGTTCTTGTTGCTTTCTACTTCATCACTTTTGTTCTTTTTCTCTATGGATGTAACACTTGAAAATTCATTACCTTATAATTACTTAGTTTAATAAATTTTACTATAAAAGGATATTACTATCATCCTTCCTCATCCTCTTCCTTTAGTTGATGAGGGCAACGAGAACTCCAACACCCTTCCCCACCCTCTTCCTTCTTCTTCTCCTCCTCCTTTTCCGTCTCATACGTTGGAGAGTGAGAAAGAGGCAGAGAGAGTGGCGACGGCATTGAACTCAACTGAGCACCATTGCTAATAAGGACCTCCGGCCTTCTTCCCCGTGGTTGTGCAAGCTCGTGTGGTGGTCTGGAGCATAGGTGATCACCAGAGCTAGACACGAGAGTTCTACCGCAGCTTTAGCATCTATGCAGCATCTTGCTGTCACCACAAACACACAATGGTCAGGTGTGATTACTTCACTTGTGTAGTCTTATGGAGCACTAGACCACACACTACTAAGTCAATGCACTTAGTAAAATGTAGGCTCTGATACCACTCTGTAACACCCCTCTACGTCACATACTAGTACGAGTACTACTCGAACTATTATTTAAGTAACTAATTATGAAAGACTAACTAAAATTATCAATGTAAATTAAATTATGCTACTACTCAAAATCTTGTGTGCGGCTAGTGGTTCCTGTATGTATGCATCATAACAGGACTGTACTTTCTAATATGTACCTGAAAATAAAACATCAAACAAAAACTACATAAGTGACATCAAAGTCACTCAATACACGTCCTCCCAAAACCACAGCAAAATCTACGAGAAAATCCACAATCACGGTTCTCAAAACTAGAACAAAAGGCATTTCAAATCCATGAAACTCATTTATAATTATCTGGAAATTTACTTTGCAAGATCATTCCTTTGCAAATCATATACATGTTTCCTTTGAAATCATATGCACTTTTAAACTATTTTCGTACATTCACAAATCAAACCTTCATCTGAAACCATTTCAGAAAACTACACATAGTCTGAACAAAAACCTGTCATGTCATCCTGGCTATAGGTGATCGACTTGGCCACAACCAATTGCTGAAGACTCGTTCTTCTCTCAACTGCAGTGCCACGGAGGACCACCTCATGTAGGGGTCCAACTGTCCCAGCGAACAAGCCTCATAGTATCACATAAGTCTCAACACCCATAGGGTGTGTTCTTTTGATATCCCTTGGTACCCAAAAACCTGGGGACTCCAAACTCAGATCCAACCAGCATCGATACAAAGGGCAAACCTGTCTCTTTTACCGTAGATCCAACCAGCATCAATCTAGTGGTCTCGTGGGACACCTGATATGTCGTTTTATCGCAGTTTTGAAAGAGTTTACAAAGATATAAAATGGTTTGAAAATGGTTTCAAAAGAGATGTATTGGCTCATTTTGGAAAATGGTTTTCCTGATTTTCTATGTACTGGCCGAGACACCGTGGGATCATGTCGTCGGGACCAAGGAATGTGACGACATTCTCGAATGGTCGGGTGTGTCTCCCTAGTTGAGGTTGGGGTCGAGATACCTGAAGTTAAGGGTCGTCGAGTCTTGGAGGTATAAGATTTCCTTACTGTCGTCTCGAGACTAGGGTTGTGGTCTATGGGTTGAGGTGTCTTGAGGCATGATGGGGAGGTATGATACTCTTGCTCTCGCTGTGAACACTGAGGCTTAGGTGTTGTCGGGTGTGGAGGTATGACACTCTCTCCTGAGCACCATGTGGAGGACGTCGTGAAAAGGCGTACCTTGTGATAGTCAGTGTGGGTGAGACACGTACCCCGTAGCTGGTAGCGTCTTGAGAGACAGGACTACCTTCCCAGAGAGGGGTTGGCTTTGTAAGAGTTCTCCAAGTGGGAAAATCACGAGATGATGCGGCTCCTACGCAGGATGGCACGTCGTGGCAATGCAGTGCACCTTGGTGGCTACTTGTGGTCAGAGTTGATTGCCTGACGTCAAGCTTCCCGACTCATTGTGTGTGGTTTTGGCCATTAAGGGCGTCATTTGTGGTTTTGAGTTGGTAGAGCCCTATCTGCTGTTTTGGCCGGTGTGGGCCTAGTTAGTCAGTTTTGGTGGTTTTAGAGAAAATGATTTGCGAAATGATTTTAAGGAAAAAATTAATATTGATTTGTTTTCCGCCATTTGCATGGAATGCGTGCTGGGTGACTTTTGTTACTTACGTTTTCCTTGTGATTTTTGGGTTGCAGGTGTAAACATGCAGATGAGTTTTAGCATAATGCACATAGTTCGGAGTCTCGTAGCCACAGATACAGGTTCCTGATAGATGATATTTTTGTTAAGCTTTTAATTTCCTGTAATTTAATTTACTTTAAATTATTATAAAAATTAGAGGGTGTTACAATGTCTAACATTTATCTTAACTTTTATAAATGGTTAGCTAAAAAAAGGTTCTGATTCGGTATGCCATTTTTGATCGGTCAACTGAAATGTTCAACGGTCGGGTACTTCGGTATGCCGATTTTGATTAGTCATATGAATTGATCCAACGGTCTAAAGAATCAATATGTCAGACATATCTGGTGTGCCGATCCTGGTATTTTCCAAAAAAAATTATTTACTCAGCCTAGTTTCGGTATACCGATAATTTTCAGTATGCTAAAAATTATCCCAGTCCCAATTTAAGTGTTTTTTGAGTTCTCTTTCATGAGTTTATAGGTTTATCTAATTTCCTAGGTTTTTGGCTCATGTTAGGAGATCATTACACATCCTAGAAAATACAACAAAAATAAAATAATTACATCAACTTTTTACAATAAATTTGATAATGCAATCTTGATCTCCTTGACTTTTTCTCTTGAATCTTCCTTCAATCTTCAAAGAGTCTTTGTAAAAGTTTTTCTTTTGTTGCTCGCCTTGTCTTCATATATATCTTCTCGTGAGTTTCTTCATAGATATCTTTTTCACATACATGCATACATATTATACATTTCTCAAGCAAGTGTATAAAAAATATTTATACAAAATACTTTGTTATCATCAAAATAAAATATTGATTTGTATATTTCTAACATTATACGCAACCTTCCAAGCGTCTAATATAAGACATAATATACTCTACGTCTAACACATACAATGCCGAAAATCAATATTCTATGTGTAAGATGCAGGATTTCTTGCTTCTAACATTAAACGCATCATTTCCAGTGTCTAACACATCCGAATTCCAGATTAAATATCTGACCTAAATGCCCTCCAAAAAACTGAGTCATTACATGACTCCCTCATTTTGGGACAATCACCCATGACTTCCTTATGTTGGGACAATCACTCATGATTCCCTTGTGTTGGGACTCACATGCGAGGCCTTATAAAGGCTGTGAGGGTTAGCATCGGGAGGAAGCTAAGTTCACTCGTTGTCGAGAGAAAAATCTAGTGAGAAGAAGAAGGAGAATCCAAAGAGAGGGAGGGATTGGGGAGCTTGAGAGAGTGTGTGGGATAGGAGTTGTCACCACTCGTCGTTTGTCGTGGTCGTCGCTAAGTTGCTGTCGCCACTCCCGTCATTATGTTGTTGTCGTTGTGTTGCCGAGGAGTCACCATTGTCGTCATTGCCATCATGTTCTATCATCTTCAGGCGAACCGAGGGTCAAACCATCAATCAAAGGTACATGCTTTATCTAAAACAAATCTCTTTCTTGCTTAGAAGTATGATAATGTGTTTCGTACTTGAAATTCTGTGAGTGAAATACATGATGGTCGGTAGTCAGAGAAGGCTGCACGTGGGTGATGGGTTCCCACGAGTGAACCCATCCCTTTTGTGTTATTTTGGACTGATTCTTGGGTGAATCGATTCGTATAATGTTTGGATGTGTGTATCATAACTTTAATTTTAGTTTTTTCGAGTTTTTGTGCTTGGATTGCTTGTTTATTGTAGTGCGGGACTAGTGCGGGGGTCCAATGTGGGTCGGTCGTGTGGTCTCCTACAATAGGTGGTTTTCAGGTAGCCTTTTTAGTTGATGCCTTTGTGGTTTTTGAATAGTGTTTCGTGTGGAGTTTTGCGTGATGTTTTGTAGTATTTTTGAGATGATTTTGAAATGATTTTCCAAAATACACATGATTTGGTTTGAAAAGAATAAGAGAAAATGGTTTCGAAAAACATATTTTAAAAGAATTTTATACTTGTTGACAATAGAATCTGAGTAATTTGGTGACTTTGTAAGTTTTAGGCTTTAGGGCTGCCATGAAGGACGGTAATGGAAGCTGACAGCTAGTAGTTTTAGTGTTGGTTTGTAGTTTTAAATAGTGGCGATGTGTGACTATTAGATGTTACTCTTGAAAGTTTTTTTGTGATTTTTTTGTGATTTTTAGTGCGATTTTCATTGGGACCAATATTTGAATTGACGTGATGTTATTGAATATTGTACACGGTTTCACTAAGCGTTTCGGCGTTCAACGTATCTGTGGAAGTCATGTGTCGTGGGTAGGATTAAATCTGAGTTTTTTTTTTTTTTTTTTTAACATCTTGTATAAAAGGTGACATCCAGACTAGTAAGATACTATTGTATTAATTGGTAGGACTAAATCTAAATTACTGGACATGCAGGAAAGGCCTATTTTGATCAAGCATATTATGTGCATGCTTAGGCAATGTTTGTTTTACAGGAATCAACCAAAGTTAAGAGTTAGTGGAAATTCCAACTAAATATGTTGTTTAGTAGATTTTTAGGAGATGGAATTGTGAAGAGAATAAGGAAGACTTGGAGGAAGTTTGTGTTTAGTAAAGCACGTTAGAACACTCATGTTCGAGTAAGAGTTGATAGTCTTTTTGGAATGAATGTCCGAGTACCCTTATATTCCTTACACTAATGGGAAGTTGCCTAGTAGGGTTTGATTGCCAATTAGTCTGATTTGTTAGAATATAACTACCAACTTGATTTAAGAGCCCTACCTAACATGAAAAGGAACAGCTAGAATAGATATGGACCGAACTATTGAGCAACTTGGTTCTGAAAAGATTAGTTTTGAACTGTGATCGTTACATCATCGATGTGATTTTTGTAGGTAGCATTGAGAATCCACTTATTCGACCCACAGAAGTAAATTAGGTTGTTTTCTCAATACCTGTATCTATTTAAATGTTGTGCCGTCAAACCCACAGAATTAAATTAGGCTGTTTTCTCAATGCCTGTATCTATTTAAATGTTGTGCCATCAAACCCAACACTTTTCTTATCAGAATATTTTAATTACATGCCTACGGCTTTGATACCATGATTGAACACGGTAATGAAATGAATAGAATGATCATCATATTAAACACTTGTGGTAGTTACAACTGCCATAACTGACACAATAGAATGTAACTAACTAAGGTAATTAATAATTAAAACAAAGCTTTGTAATGATTACCCTTTATCTCTAACATTACTAGACATATTTGTCAAGTATTCCCAAGTGTATAAAGATCACAATATATTCCTTGTTATACGGTATTCTCAGATGAGTTTGGGTTTCTTAAAACACGAATATCACTGATGACCAAGACCTTATTGTAAAATTTATTTTCTAGTTTGATTAATAATGAGGTTGTTGACTTCTCTAAATATTATATTCTTAAGCAAGGGATTCACTTTTTTCTAATTGTTTTTATTAGGTGAAAAAGTTGTTATATGGACTTATCTTGTTGCTACTAGAGAATCCATTCAAAAGATGGTATAAGTGCAAATATTATTTAATAAGATTGCATATGGTCAAGCTCAAAAGAATGTGAAAAATATAAAGAAACAATGATAACGAATCAAAAATATAAAGATACTCCAATTATTTATTAGAACACAATGATATAACTGCAATCCTAATTGTTTTCAAGGATATATCTACACGCAAAGAATCCAATCCTTAATGTTTGAAATATAAATATTTTTTAATTAGAGGAACTACTGGGCAAGAAAATATTTCACTAGGTGAAGTACTAAAGTGGTCTTCAATTACTATCATTCTTTGAAATGGGCGAATGGATGTTAGAAAACTCATGTTCGAGTAAGAGTTGATATTTCAAAGTAAGATAGTCATTTTGAGATGAATGACCGAGTACCCTTATGTTTTTTTATTTTTTTGAAAATTTTCTCAACTTTATTAACTTAAGATTGTTGACCTCCCAAATAGGGAAGAATACAAGATGGTCCAAGTCTTTAAATCCTTGTTTATATGTAATATAGAATTGAAAAATAAAGTCGAACTTTATTACACTGGAATATTTAGCCAATAATAACGAACAAAGTATGGATGGCAGCAACAAGCAGTAGTGCAATAAAAGGACCATTGACCGTGGAAATACCTATGTTTACTACTGTCTGGCGATCTGAGAGCGATCTGAGAGCTACAGTAATTTGTCTGGCGATCTTCCTTGCGACTCCCGTAGCGATATTGGGGTTACTCCCTGATCTTCTCATCTGTCTTTCAATGGTGGCCGGGATGCCTCCTGGACGCAGAGAGCCCTATCTCCTTCGCTCTCGGAAGGCGGTGATGGGGCGAGCCTGGGAGGATCGGACTTCCGCATCTCGGACGGTAAACCCTAACCCTCCTCCCTCTCTGATTTGCCCAGTTAGGGGCAATCGAAAGAGGAAGGCCTCTGTTTCTCTCTTTGGCTCGGAGAAGGAGGGGCCTGCTCCCTCTGCCTCCTCCCGGAGCAGAACCCTTACCGGCACCTCCAGTTCCTATAGATCTGGATTCTCGGTCCTTTTCTGTGGTTTTGCCCCTGATCTGAGTCTCGCTGGAGATCGGAATGGGATTTTGGTTGTGGATGTTAGTTACATATGCAGATCGATCCCTTTGGGACGATATCCTAGTCTAGCAT
>JAMKQA010247521.1:0-16281 GCA_024699735.1 Posidonia australis
TGATAAAAAACCTTGTAGTTACTTTTCATACATTTTAACTCCAAAAGTCATAAAAAATCTTGAGCTTTACTGAAAAAGTTTTGAATGCATGCTTTGCTATCAAAATTGCAAATTAAATCCTAGATATTCCAATATTCACTCAGATGTGTTCAAAATTGCATTTTAAACCCCTAAATTTCACTGATTTCACACATAATGCATATTTTCATGGGAGAAATTACAGAATGGTCCTTGAACTCCTTGTTTTCAAACATAAACTCTTTTTCTTGCACATTTAACCCTGAATTTCTTCAGAATTGCATTAAATAAATGTTTTACTACCAAAATTGCATGTTGAACCTTAGGAATCCTGATTTTGACAAAAAATACACAGTTTTGCACATTTGACCCCAGATTTCTTCGAACTTACACAAAATGTGTTTTCGTATGTATTTTTTATGATTTAGCTTTAGAATTTCAGTTTTCACTCAAAACATGTGAACTTTGCCCAAAAGCCCCTAGTATTTGCATTTTTACACTCACACATGCATTTTGTACATTCTATTCCCCTTTTCATGCACATTTTCTTATGTCTTCTTTCTTGCATTATGCACACACTTTTGACTTGTTTCAAACTCAATTTTCACATTGTTTCTCAGATTTCCTCGAACATTTACAATTTTGATTTGATTTTGCTTTCCGTCGCCTGAGGGCGTACATTAATAGGCTTCACAGTGCCGACATTGACCAGAAAGAGAATTATTTTTGCCAATTTGATTTTCTCGCATTTCTTCAATTTTCTACTGATTTGCGTGACACTTTCGGAGTATTCTTGATTTTCACAATTTTCCTCATCGCCCATGGGTGTATAGTAAAGTGGCATTTGCAATGCCTACATTGTCCCTTGGATTATCATTTTTTCTTTTATTCTCTTCGATTTGGCATGTTTTCCAGTCATATTGAGCATGTGCATTCGGAATAGGCAAGCATACACACAATAGACCATTAGCAAGCCGGAAACCTAGAAAGAATCCTTACTCTTTCTTTGGCCTGTATTGATTTGTGCACTACGTCCATTTGGCACGGAGCATGCATGTGTTTTCTTCGCTTTGGTTTCTTTTGGATTATTTTCTTTGTGTTTGGTTTTCCTCGTCTTTCCTTTAAAAGACTAGGTGTCGACTCCTTTCCTTATCCTCTCTTATCTTTCCTTGGTGTTTCCGAGCCTAGGCTTGTTCTCTGGATTCACCATCTTCGTCGTGACTGTATCGGGACTCCTCATGTGCTTCCACGCACTGTAGGAGAGCCGTGCAGGGTTCCATTGGTATGGCCACAAGAACTAGCGACTCCACTGAGGATAACTAGATTCTGGCTTTCATTTTGGTTTCCTTGCTTGCTTAGCATTGATCTATACTTCATTTTTCTTTGCTTGTTTTGTTTTCTTGTACATATTTGACTAAACATGCCTTTTCGTTTCTTTGTACACCATTGCCATGCCACCGCACATGCACATGACCTCATTCATGCTTTTTTTGTTGATACTTGCTTTTCTTTCACTAACTTGTGAGCACTACACTAGCACATGCCATATTCATGCCTTTAGCTTGATTGATTGATTGGTTGGATGCCATAATTGAGTGTTTTCTTCCCCTTTTTGTATTTGCCATGGTTAGGAGAGTAGAACATGTTTGCCTCCCATCTTTGTTAAAATAAAACACACAAACTCAGACAAACAAATAATAAGGCATAACTAGAGACAAATGCTCACAATTCTCCATGGTTTAATAAAACGCAAGTAAAAGACACGAAAACATATTGCATGAATGATCATTTTAGAAAGCATGGCCACAGTTTGCGAAGTACAATCTTGGTAGCCCATTCTATAGCTTTGGCGTAGGGCGTGCCGCTAGTTTGTCTCCCCGTGTCTAGGTTTGTGTCGGTGCTAGTAGAGGATACAACTCCATGCTACTATAGGAGACGAGGCCACAAATGCACTACCCGTTCACTGCCTGTGCTTCGACCAGGATTTAGAATGGGAACCTTACTTTTCTTACCAGAGTCAAAACCCAAACCCATGAGTGCGTCCCATGTGGTCAACCCTATATGGGACATGCATAGTGAGTGAGTGCACTTTAGGACATTCATCCGCATTGTGTGTCATGGCATGCCACTTTAATAACTTGCATTTGTCTATGCGTCGTTGTACAGGTTCTGATGCCTGTCTCTTTCACCTACCTGCTAAAATAGCTTGTTGCGAGTTCCTCAGCTAGGAGCTCGGGTGTCTCCGTTGCGGGCAGCCTCCCGTGGTTGTTTTCTTTGGCCTTTTCCGAGCTATTGGTTGCTTTTGACAATAGTTCGTCTTAGAGCTCGTGCTTTGGTCTTTTTCCCGCAACTCCATTTATATTCACTTGTAGTTAGCCATGGCCCCGTAGACCCGCAAGCCTCCAATTATTGTTTTGAAGGGGGGACTCACATTTAGATCCTCCTTCTCTCACTTTGACTATGTCTTCTTCCCCTTGTGCGTCCTGATTTGGAAATCATAGAGGATCCTCATCTCCTCTTTCAAGATAGTGGCAGACACAAGCCGATCTAGGGCCCATCATCGAGTTGATTGCGGTGGCTGTCACATGAGTCCCAGAAGTTCTACCAGCTGCACCCTATTCCTCAGGCCCTCCTGTTTCAGGAGTTCAACCAGCTACGGTTGCATATGTTTTAGGGGCCATTCTTGTTCCGCTCTTGCCCTCTAACCTTCTTTTGATGGTTTTTCGGCCACACAAGCTCAATACTTAAGAGCTTTGGCCGAGGGTACAGGGGCATGGCCCTTTCTCTTGATCTTTTTGAGAGTCCTCCTCTTTCGGCCTCTGAGGTTCCTGTGTAGATCATTGTAGCATTGCAGGCTCACCCCACTACACTATCGCTCATACCATTGCTTTAGCATCACACTACTCTACCGATAGGGGCTTTATCTCTACCTCCTGCACTACAACTGCATTGGTCACAGCATGCATCACAGTCACTTAAGGATCAACCCATTAGTTGTGCGAGAGTGCAAAATTTCTCGAGTCCGTCACCTCAAGCTGTACCGATGCCGCAACTGTTGCTCTCGCGCTCAACACCACACACAGCATAGCATACTCAAAGCCCACCTCAACATCAAGATCAGGTCCCAACACGTAGGTCATCACTACACACTAGGCGCACACCTTCCACTATCAAACCGATACATCACATCACATAGGCTCAACATGGACAACAACCTAAGGAGAAACGAGGCCGTCGCGTTGAAAGCGACTACAATCCACTTGGTGAGTCACTGAGTGCTGTTTTTCCTCAAGTTGTGTCGCTTCTGAGACTCCCGGAACCACGCCGCCCACCAACTCCACTCCCTCGGTGGTACAACGCAAACATATACTGCGATTATCACCAAGCCTCGGGGCACTCGACTAATAATTGCCACACTTTGCGGGATGTCGTTCTGACTTTGATGGACAGTGGGACCTTTGTTGTTGGCACAGCACACACATCCATGTCTCCACCCTCACCAGCATTTAGGTCAACACGTATTACACACCCACACACAACTGTTGAATCGACGCTTCTCGCTGCATCAATACAACAAGGGCAGCAACAACGACAAAGGTGGCCATGCCGTAAGGAAAGTGACTTCACCCTACTTGGGGATTCATTGAGCGACAGCTTTCCCAAAGTTGCACCATTCCTACAACTACCGGCGGTTCGTCCACCACCGAACCTGCTTCCTAGGTGGTATAAGACGAATTTGTTCTACCAGTTCCATCGCACCTATGGACATTCGACAAACAAGTGTTTTACTCTCTGGAATGCAGTCCAAGATTTGATTGACAATGGGGACATTGTCGTCAACACACAGGAGGCAGCACACACATACACCTGCACACACAATTGCACACACATGTGCACACCCTAGAATAGTCGACCTTACCATCCTTGAGCCAACAAGCTCCGAGGATGCTGGAACATCAGAGCTCTATCCTCTCTCTCTCAGTTCTTTCTTGGGGAATCCATCGGGCCTCATTTGCCTAGTTTGTCCTCTCTCAATTGCTGTCCGAGGGCACTTACATATGTCGCTCTTATTCTTGTTCCTCATTAGCCTAGTTTGTCCGCTTGTCTTTTCTCAATTCTATCTGGCGACACTCACGTATTCCACTGTTGTTCTTGTTCCTCTATGGGGGGACAAACCTAAAGTTTGCCAGTTTGCCAGTTTGCCATGCACTGATCTAGCCAACACATGCAAATACCTTGGATCAAGTAGGAGACAGCTATCACAACAGATATCAGCTCCAACAGAGATACAATCTGAATGTCACCAGTAGATTCAACATTCACAATGACAGTCTCAATTTCAGTAAAGGTTTTGATAGCTTCGGATACATTTGCCATGATTCTAGATTCCTATGGCACTGCTAGGAGTTACTTTGAACCTCAATGGCATCGGCAAAACAACTACAACAAGGACTGGAGTTGTATTATTTTTCCATTGCTTCCTTTGTTTTTCTTTTTGCATCAACACATATCAAGACACAAAAAAAAACGAAAAAGCACAAATGATGAAAAAGAGGAAAAAGAAGAAAAACACAAAACAAAAAAAACATCAAGAACAATTGAAAATAGTGGTTTGCTTGTCAATTACATTCTGTTTGATGATGAAAATTGGGAAAGCTCGCCTATGTCATAATGGATTATCCCTCCTCAGTTGTCACTACTTAGACAACCAATTTAGCAAGGGAGCCACCGAACATCAAAGCCGGGCGAAATGTCTAAACTCCGCAGGGATCCTGCACATCCAAGAGGGAGATCAAATGTTAATGGTGACTATGAGTGTGTGCCAGAAAAGAAAACATACAATCGCAAGGGCATAAAAGAATAGAGAAGACAGAAGACGAAGACAGAACTCAGCCCAAGAGTGAGAGACGTGCGATGTAGCTCTACCCTTACCGTACCTTGGAGAGGAGTTGGAGCATGCGCTCTGTAAAATCACACCTTTGAGGGACTGACCCACCCTCTTGCAATAAAGGCCTCTTGAATAGATCAGGAGCTTATTACCTTCAAGTCAAGGTTAGAACAAAACCGCACGTCTATGAGGGAGTAAAACAAAAGTCAATGATTTTAAAAAGAAAAGTAGGTGCAGGACCTTAAAGAGTTAGGCATGGAGCCAGGTCCATTACACTACCTTATTGCGAGTTCGAGTGCCACCACTATCCAACGAGAGCCACCAATGACTTGCGAATCTCTATAGTGTCAACTGAGTCGAAGGTGTCGTCCTCCTCTAACAAGCATACAGCTGTCCAACCTAAATGAAGGCAAACAAATAGCTGAACTAAACAAGAAAACAATCCAAATAATGAACTCATTGAACAAGCAAAGCAATAAATGCAGATAACAAGCAACTAAAATCACAAACCATGAATTTTTTGATCAGAAAAATCACTCTTAAATAACTAAATTGCTTACAATAATAGAGTCCAGCACAATAATCATAATCATCACAATTTTGCTTGGATGAATCCTTCTGATTGCATATGGATTTGGTCAACAGGATTTTCACCAAGTGCTTTTAGCCAGTGGCACTTCAGCAGCCTAGTGGTCAAGGAGCATAAGTAGCAAGGACACTAGCTAGTGTACGAGCTACATGGACTTGTAGAATCAACAGCATAACAACAATTCCCCCACAGTAGTCCAAGTGTGGTAAACATTAAGGAGAATGCCAGAGGTTAACACAGCCAAGTATAGGTTGCAATCAAAACATAATAAATGGCAGAACAGAGAATAGCCAGCCTAAGACAGACTACGATTTATCACATTACATCTTGCCATCGGAGTATAGCTCAGGACAGTGGATGAATATATATGCCTCTAGTCAGTAAACAATTGTGTCACTAGTCTCAACCAGAATCAGCCTCCACCATTTCATTGATTCAAAATGCGCCTACAGTCACAGTCTAATTCTCAAGTCTTTACATCTTTGAGTGGTGCCCAACACTTCCCGTGGTAGCCTGACTCGATGCCAGAGGCATCTATTTTGCCATGGTATCTCTTGATCTGACTTCTATTTTCATTGAGCATCATTCACCTTTTATGCTAAGGGCATGTCAACTGCTTTCTAGCTAGGCTCACACAATTTGTTACATGGTTCATCATGGGCAAGTTAGTTGTTCTCTGATGAGGACCTACACATCAAATGGTTTGCTGAGGCAACAACATGACTGTGGACTCTACGTAGCAATCCAAAATTTGGCAAATACAATTAGGAGAACGTCCTATAGTAGCGCGGCCAAATATAGAGCTATCAAAACACCATGGTTAAGCAAAACACATCCTAGACATGCCAGTCAAAGGCAGGCTACAATCCCAATCAAAGGCCTTTATCAAGTTGCCATAATTCCTTCTATCTTCCAACTGCAATACAGGATGACAGTTGCGTATACATACTTCTAGTCACTAGATGAATGCATCACTTGCTTGGACTAATGACAGTCTCAATTACTCCAGTGATTCAAGGTACAGCTATGGTTACAGTTTGGCATCCAAGACCTCATACCCTAAAGTGATGGCCAGCTAATTCGATACCAGGGGCATGTTAGCTGCTCTTTGGTCAAAAGTCACATATCAGATGCCTGGCAGAACACCAACGGACAGTGTAACTGAGCCAAAGCCTTCAACTAGGGGCTTGTCAGCTGCACTTTGATTGAAAGTCACATATCAGATGCCTGATAGAACACCTCTTACAGTGTAACTGAGCCAAAGCCTTCGACCAGGGGCATGTCAACTGCTCTTTGATGAAAGTCACATATCAGATGCCTGGCGAAACACCAACTTACAGTGTAACTGAGCTAGAGCCTTCGACCAGCGGCATGTCAACTGCACTTTGATCGAAAGTCACATATCAGATACCTGACAGAACACCAACTTAGAATTAACTGAGCCAAAGCCTTTGACTAGGGGCATGGCAGCGGCTCTTTGATCGAAGGTCATGTATCAGGCACCTGACAGAACATCAACTTACTATGTAACTGAATTGGAGCCTTCGACTAGGGCATGTAAGCTACTTTGTGGAACGGAGGACTGTTTTGAGAACGCTTGGAGTGAATTATCCTCCAAACGATGGTCAGGTGCACATTAATATAAAGAGGTGACATTCATTACAATGTGGCTCCTACAAAGAGAAAACAACAGCAGGACATTGCAACGAGTCAAGCATTAGATCTAGGGCACTGCCGTCATGTCACAAACATTCTGAATTCATAACGGCATTGGACAAAGACAACAAATCCTTATCTGTTTCAACAGTTCAAGCATTAGATCTAGGGCACTACCGACATGTCACAAACATTCTAAATTCATGACAGCATTGGACAAAGACAACAAATCCTCAGCTGTTTCAACAGATAATCCCCATAGCGACGACGATCTATGGTGCACTGGTATTTAAATAAGAACCCCTTAGCAAATCCTTTTGGCTAAATAGTCGGTCAGGACCCCTGCATCCTTGTTTCCCAAATTCGCGTCTGAAAGGACGGAGTTCATAGACATTCACCTTGACTATACTCCAAGCTGGATGAAGCCCTTGCCCTCTGGATTCTCATTTCGGAAGGAATAGATCCTAGAGATATATCATTCAGACTGATATCCAAAACTATTACTCAGGTTGATATCCTAAACGATCATTTAGACTGATATCCTAAACTATTATTTAGGCTAATATCCTAAACTATCACTTAGGCTAATAACCTAAACTATCACTTAGGCTGATATTCTAAACTATCATTTAGGCTGATATCCTAAACTATCATGTAGGTTGAAATCCTAAACGATCATTTAGGCTGATATCCAAAACAATCATTAAGGCTGATATCCTAAACTATCATATAGGCTGATATCCTAAACTATCGTTTAGGCTGATATCCTAAACTATCATTTAGGCTGATATCCTAAACTATCACATAGGATGATATCCTAAATCCTCATTCATGCTGACATCCTAAACTATCATGTATGCTGATATCCTAAACTATCATGTAGGCTGATATCCAAAACTATCATTTAGGTAAATATCCTAAACTATCATTTAAGCTGATATCCAAAACAGTCACTTACGTTGATATCCTAAATTATCATTTAGGCTGATATCCTAAACTATAATTTAGGCTGATATCCAAAAGTATAACTTAGGCTGATATACTAAACTGTGACTTAGGCTGATATCCAAAACTATCAAGTAGGCCGATATCCAAAACTATCATTTTAGTTAATGTCCTAAACTACCATTAAGGCTGATATCCTAAACTATCATTTAGGCTGATAACCTAAATTGTCATGTAGGTAGATATCCTCGACTATCACTTAGGCTAATAACCTAAACTATCCCTCAGGCTGATATCCTAAACTATCACGTAGGCTAATATCCTAAACTATCATTTAGGCTGATATTCAAAACTATAACTTCAGCTGATATTCTAAACAATCATTCAGGCTGATATCCTAAACAATCACTCAAGTTGATATCCAAAACTATCACTTAGGCTGATATCCTAAACAATCATTTAGGCTGATATCCTAAACTAATATTCAAGCTGATATACTAAACTATCATTTAGGCTAATATCCAAAGCTATCATTTAGGCTGATTTCCAAAATTGTCACTCAGGCTGATTTCCTAAACTATCAATTATGCTAATACCCTAAACTATCACTTAGGCTGATATCCTAAACTATCACTCAGGCTGATATCCTAAACTATCACTCAGGTTGATATCCACAACAATGACTTAGGTTGATATCCTAAACTATCATTAAGGCTGACATCCTAAACTATCTTTGAAGCTAATATCCAAAACTATCATTTAGGCTGATAACCTAAAGTATCATTTAGGCTGATATCCAAAACAATCGCTCTGTCTGATATCCTAAACTATCACTTAGGTTGATTCACTTAGGCTGATATCCTAAACTATCACTCAGGCTGATATCCTAAACTATCACTTAGGCCGATATCCTATACTAGGCTTATTTCCAAAACTATCACTTAGGCTGTTGTCCTAAACTCTCTATTAGGCGGATATCCTAAACTACCACGTTGGTAGCTATCTAAAACTTGCATTTAGGCAGATATCCTAAACTATCATTTAGGCTGATTTCCTAAACTATCAATTAGGCAAATATGCTAAACTACAACTTAGGTTGATATCCTAAACTATGATTTAGGCAGATGTCCTAAACTATCATGTAAGCTAATATCATAAACAATCATTTAGGCTGATATCCTAAACTACCATTAAGACAGATATCCTAAACTATCACTTTGGCTGATATCAGAAATTAACATGTAGGTAGATATCCTCAACAATCACTTAGGCTGATATCCAATACTATCCCTTAGGCTGATATCCTAAACTATCACTTAGGCTAATATCTGAAACAATCATTCAGGCTGATATCCTAAACTATCACTTAGGTTGATATTCTAAACAATCATTCAGGATGATATCCTAAACTATCACAAAAGTTGATATCCAAAACTATCACATAGGCAGAAATCCTAAACAATCATTTAGGCTGATATCTTAAACTATCATTCAACTAGATATCCTAAACTATCAATTAGGATGATACCTTAAACAATCAATTAGGCAGATATCATAAACTATCACTCAAGTTGATATCCCAAACTATCTCTTACGACGATATCCTTAACAATCACTTAAGCTGATATCCGAAACTATCACTCAGGCAGACATCCTAAACTATCAAACACACATATATCCTAAACTATCACTTAGGCTGATATCCTAAACTACCTTTCAAGTTGATATCCTAAACTATCTTTTAGGATGATATCCAAAACTATCATTTTAGCTAATATCCTAAACTATCATTCAGGCTGATATCATAAACTATCACTTAGGCTGATATCCTAAACTATCATTTAGGCTGATATCCTAAACTATCACTCCGGCTGATATCCTAAACTATCACATTGGCAGATATCCTAAACAATAACTTTGACTGATATACTAAACTATCACTTAGGTTGATATCCTTAACTATCAATTAGACTGATATCCTAAACTATCTTGTTGGCTGATATCCTAAACTATCATTTAGGCTGATATCCTAAACTATCACTTAGGCTAATATCCTAAACTATCATTTCAGTTGATATCCTAAACTATCGCTTAGGCTGATACCCTAGACTATCATTTAGGCTAATATACTAAATTATTTATTTCGGTTGATATACTAATTTGCATTTATGTTGATATCATAAACTATATTTATAATAGATATCCTAAACTATCATTTTGGCTGATATCCAAAACAAGTACTCAAGCTGATGTCCTAAACTATCACTTAGGAAGATTTCCAAACAATCATTTAGGCTGATGTCCTAAACTATCATTCAGGCTTATATCCAAAACTATCATTTAGTCTGATATCCGAAACAATCATTAAGGCTGATATCCTAAACTATCGCTCAGGCCGATATTCAAAACTATCACTTAGGCTAATAACCTAAACTATGATTTAGGCTGATATCCTAAACTATCATTCTGGCTGAAATCCTTAACTATCATTTAGGATGATATCCTAAACTATCACTTATGATGATATCCAAAACTATCACTTAGGTTGATATACTAAACTGCCATTTTGGTTGATATCCTAAACAATCACTCAGGCTGATATCCGAAACTATCACTTAGGTTGATATCCTAAACTATTAATTAGGCTGATATCCTAAACTATCATTTAGGCTAATATCAAAACTATAATTTTGGCTAATATCTTAAACTATCGCTGTAGTTGATATCTTATATTATCACTTAGGCTGATATGCTAAGCTATCACTTAGGTTGAAATCTTAAACTTTCGCTTAGCCAGATATCCTAAACTATCACTCAGGCTGATATCCTAAACTATCACTTAGGCTGATATCCTATACTATCACTTAGGCTAATATCCTAAACTATCATTTCGGTTGTTATTCTAAACTCTTTGTTAGGCGGATATCCAAAACTATCACTCAGGCTGATATTTTCAACTATCATTAAGGCTGATATACTAAACTATCTTTGAAGCTGATATCCTAAACTATCGCTCTAGCTGATATCCTAAACTATCACTTAGGCTGATATCCTAAACAATCATTTAGGCTGATATCTTAAACTATCATTCAAGTTGATATCCTAAACTATCAATTAGGCTGATATCCTAAACAATCATTTAGGCAGATATCCTAAACTATCACTTATGACGATATCCTTAACAATTACTTAAGCTGATATCCTAAACTATCACTCAGGCAGATAGCCTAAACTATCACTCAGGCTTATATCCTACACTATCACTTCGGTTGATATCCTGAACTATCTTTCAAGTTGATATCCTAAACTATCTTTTAGGCTGATATCCAAAACTATCATTTCAGCTGATATCCTAAACTATCATTCAGGCTCATATCATAAACTATCACTTAGACTGATATCCTAAACTATCATTTAGGCTGATATCCAAAACTATCACTGCAGCAGATATCCTTCCTGCATGCCTCCGGTTTGAGGAGTTTTGAAGTAGATCTGAGGGTCTACACCCCATGATTTTATGGAATTTTATGATGCATGTTTAGGGGGTTCAATCGGGACTCCCACTTTGGGCGATTTCCGTAGTTGCAGAATAGAGTGTGCCCTGTCAGCGAGGAATTGGGTATACCGAATTTATTCGGTATGCCGAAATCCTAGCAGATTAAGCTAGAATGTAGGGTTTCGATAGACCGAAATTTCATGGTCGACCGAAACAGGGGGTTTCGGCATATCGAAAATTTTCAGTATACCAAAACAGGAAATTTCGGAAAACCGAATTGAAATTCGGTATGCCGTTTTTGCCGTGACTTTTAAAGGTTAAAAGGTGATTTTTAATGAATGTTAAGTGGTTGTTATGGTATGGTGGGTTTGTGTGATTGTTGTTTGCCCCATGTAATTCTGTATACCGAAACAAGAAATTTCGGAATACCGAATTGAAATTCGTTATGCCATTTTTGCCATGACTTTTAAAGGTTAAAAGGTGATTTTTAATGAATGTTAAGTGGTTGTTATGGTATGGTGGGTTTGTGTGATTGTTGTTTGCCCCGTGTAACAACATGGAGGCATGTGGAACCCCAAACAAATGGATTTGGGTGTGGTTTTGGGTTTTGACCCTATAACTGAATAAAAAGATGATTTTGTGTGGTTTTGGGCATGAGACACAATTTATGGTTTTAATGTGGTTTTGATGGCTTGAGTTGGGTCCCTAGTGGAGGGTCAAGTGTAGCAGGGAACAGTGTCCTGCAACGGAAGGAATGAAATAAAAAATGGGTTTTGAAAATTGGAAAGAGTTTTGAAATGGAACACTAATAATGTGTTATGAAAAGGACTGTGTTTTCCGAGCTTGAGCCAGTATAGGCTGAGCCTGGGCCTTTGAGCCTAGTTGTTCGGGTCACCGAGCTCGTAGCAGTGTAGGCTGAGCCTGGGCCTTTGAGCCTAGTTATTCGGGACACTGCCGATGTAGGATGAGCCTGGGTAGTTGTACCTAGTTCTTCGGGTCACCGAGCTCGAAGCGGTGTAGGCTGAGCCTGGGCTTTCGAGCCTAGTTTTTCGGGTCACCGACGATGTAGGCTGAGCCTGGGTCATTGGACATAGTTGTTCAGGTCACCGACTGGGGCATCAGACAGAGACGTATCCCCGTGCACTTGTGAAATGAAATTGAGGTTGGTTAGCAAGGGCAGTGACATCCCGCACGGGGAATTTCATCATGGAAATGCAGGAAGGTTTGGGAAAGATGTCCTCACCTACTGCTTGTGTGCAAGGTTACCCCTAATCAAGGTAACAACAGTAAAGAAAGTGGAAATGAATAAAGAAAGAGAAATGTGTTTTGGGTTAGGATTGGACTTGTGAAATGGTTCTAAAATCCTGAAAAGAAATGATGATGTTTTAACCAGTTGCCAGCCAATGTTTATGATTTGGTTTGAGCCCAATGGGGCATTGTGTTTTAGGCTAGATCAGGTCAATGTGTATTTGAAAGTGTGTTTTGGGAAGAAATCCCCAATATTGAAAATGGAATTGTTTTGGAAAAGAAAAATGAATTCCGAAGGGTTTTTGAAAGGAATGTTTTGTAAGGAAAAAGAATATGGTTTTGGGATTGAATCCCCAAGTGATTGTTTAATAAAAAAGGATGATTTTCAAAGGAGAAAACCAAGTTTTTGCAAAATGTTGAGAAACGAGTTTCTCTTGGTTTTGCCGAGTTTTAATTGTGGTTGTGTGTTTTGGGCGCGTACTGGGTGACTTAGATGTCACTCACGTGTGCTATTTGGTTTTCAGGTGTAGACCGCGTGCAGCCGGGTTCCGGTGTTGGAGTTGGAGCTTCTAGCCGCGCATCGTGATCCTGAAGGTGAGCCTTAGTTACTGTTCTATTTGTTCTGTAATTTTGTGTAGTTATGCTTGTGATACTGTGATTTGGTAGCATGCCCGGGATCAGGGCGTTACAGAGTGGTATCAGAGCTAAGGTTACACATAGAGCACCAGCTTGGTGTTGTCCAGTCTAGTGGCTCCCTAGGACTGCACGATTGAGGGTCGTGCACCTAAATTTTTAGATTTGCTGTGTTTTGTGGTGCTGGTAGGAAGATGTCTCGTCGAGGCCGCAGTCGTGGCAAGACCCCTGTATCTGATGCGGGGTTTCGCCCTGTCCTTTGGCAACAGCGGCAAGGTTGAGGCGAAGGGAGACTCATGGATCATGCAGTTCCACCAGCTTAGTGCGCTGACTTTTGATGGGCGCGACACACCAGAGGAGTGTGAGGCTTGGTTCCTGGATGTGGAGAAGATCCTTGATGGGATTGAGTGTCCAGTAGAGAAGTGGGTCTGGATCGTAGCTTTCCAGCTTAGGGGCGCTGTGGATCAGTGGTGGAAGATAGTGCGCCGCACCAAATTCCCGAATGAGGACCTGCAGATGATCTCTTGAGATGAGTTCCGAGAGGTATTTTATGAGAGGTTTTTCCCTGAGCATGAGAGGGATAAGCTAGACAGAGAATTCCGGAACCTGAAGTAGGGTAGCCTGTCTGTGGCAGAGTATGAGTCGTCGTTCCTTCGGCTGGAGCAGTTCTTTCAGGCTGCAGTTTCTATGAAGAACAGAGCCATGAGATTTGTGGAGGGACTAAATCCTGTGTTGAGATCCAGAGTTATTGGCTTTAGATGCCAGAGTTTAGCGGAGGCTGTTGAGCTTGCTAGCCGCTATGAGGATGATCATAGGCTGTTTCAGGAAGAGTATCCCAAGATGGAAAAGGGGAGAAAGTCCGTCTCTCGACCATCTGTTTCTCGACCCTCTGTTTCCTCGACTGTCAGTGATGGGAGCACCAAGTTATGGAAGTTCTGGCAGCTTTGGGAAGAAGCGGAAGCAACGGCCTACGTCTGGTAGAGAAGAGAGTATGGGTTTCAGCCATGTTGGGTCTAGCAGTGGCCCACAGATGGGACCGTACCATGTCTGTGGCAAGATGGGGCATGTGGCGGCACAATGTTGGCAAAGGCAGAGGAATTCAGATCGAGTAGTCTGCTACAACTGCGGGAAGTCCAAGCATTACCAGAAGGACTGTCCCAGTCAGCCTAAGCCAGCAGGTGATGCACCACGTCAGCCGACAAAGGGGAGAGTGTTCTCCATTGCTGCCCCAGATGCGGGTCCATCTGGAGATGTGGTAGAAGGTGAGAATTAGCATAGCTGAGTTGATAAGTCTTGTCCTATAATAATAGAACCTATGTGTAATTGACACTATTTCATGTTATGATTATGGTTATGGTGTGTTGATTATAGGATCTTTCCTTGTGGCTGATCGAATGGCTCGAGTCTTGTTCGACTCTGGGAGTTCATTTTCTTTTGTCTCCAAGTCATTTGCTTCTGAGATCGGGACTAGACTAGCCAGGTTGGCTTGCCACCTAGATGTGGTCACTCCATTGGGGAAACACAATCTAGCGTGGAAATTTTTGAGACTAGTTGATGTTCGGCTGGGGGACAGGAATTTTCAGGCCAGCTTGATCCTGAAGGATATGCAGGATTATGATGTTATCATGGGAATGGATTGGGTGGCACAGCATTCAGCTGTGATAGATTGTGCCAAGAGAAGAGTTCTGGCAAAGTGTCTAGGCCAAGGCTGGTGTATGGTACAGGGCACCAGACCGGGTGAGCCCAGAAAAGTGATTTCTACTCTCAAGGCTTATCATCATTTGGCGAGAGGCAGTGTCGGCTATTTGGCCTGTGTGACAGTTTCTACTTCGCTTGTGGTCAAGATTTAGGACTTGCCAGTGGTGAGGGAATATTCCGATGTTTTTCTAGAAGAGTTGCCTAGAATGCCACCGCACAGGGAGGTGGAGTTTGTGATTGATCTGGCATCAGAATTAGGTCCTATTTACAAGGCTCCGTATAGGATGGCACCTACTGAGTTAAGGATGGTTCAGCTGCAATAATTGATGGATAAGGGATTCATTCGTCCCAATGTTTTACCTTGGAGAGCACCGGTTCTGTTTGTGAAGAAGAAGGATGGTTCACTTCGGCTTTGTATAGATTACCGGATGCTGAACCAGATCACTATTAAGAACAAGTATCCACTGCCTAGGATTGACGATTTGTTCGACCAGTTGCAAGGGGCATTGGTGTTTTCCAAGATAGACTTGAGATCTGGATACCATCAATTGAGGATTAGTGAGCCAGATGTGCAGAAGACTGCTTTTCGCACCCGTTATGGACATTATGAGTTCCTGGTTATGCTATTCGGGTTAACGAATGCTCCAGCTGCCTTTATGGACCTGATGAATAGGGTGTTCCGGCCCTATTTGGACCAGTTTGTGGTGATTTTTGTGGATGATGTTTTGCTGTATTCTCCGGATGTTTAGACTCACCGGAGGCACTTGAGGATCGTACTAGAGACGTTGAGGCAGCATCAGCTTTATGCCAAGTTCTCCAAGTGCGAGTTTTGGCTGGAAGAGGTGTCTTTCCTTGGCCATATTATTTCAAGAGAAGTCATCAAGGTAGATCCAGCCAAAGTGGAAGCTGTGAGCAGTTGGGCCAGACCAAAGACAGTGACTGAGATTAGAAGTTTTCTTGGCCTGGTGGGGTATTATAGGAGATTCATTCAGGATTTCTCCAAGATTGCTGCACCATTGACCAGATTGACAAGGAAGGAAGTGCACTTTGCCTGGGATTGGCAGTGCGAGGAGAGCTTCAATGAGTTGAAGGCTCGTCTGGTATCGGCCC
>JAMKQA010247523.1:0-11376 GCA_024699735.1 Posidonia australis
TGGGGGGAGGAAGAAGACTGTAGATTTATTTTCCATTTCCTAAGTTTTGTTGGTTGAGAAAGATGTCATGGGTGTATTGGACTTAACGGGCCTTGTTTTCTTTTTTAGGCTTTTGGTTTGGTTTTTTTGTTTTTGCTTTTGATTTTTTTGTTGTTTTGGGTTTTGGTTTTATTTTAGGTTTTTGGTTTTGTTTTAAGTTTTTGATTTTGTTTTAAGTTTTTGATTTTAATTATTTGTTTTTGGTGATTTTAATTAAATTTTGATTTTGTGATTTTGAAGTTTAATTGTTTTTTTTTAAATTAGGGTTTTTAGGGGTTTGAGTTTAATTATATGATTTTAAGTTAGTGACTTTTGGGATTAATTAAATGATTTAGGTTTTTAGGATTTTAATCATTTTAGGTTTTTTGTGACTTAATTAATTTAGGGTTTTTTTGTGATTTAATTAATTTAGGATTTGGTGACTTAATTAGTTGGTTTTAAATTAAGATTTTTAGGATTTAATTATTTTAGGGTTTTTTAGGGTTTGGATTTAATTAGTTGATTAATTTGGATTCTAAATGTTTTTAAGTGGATTTTGCTTGATTTTGATTTTAATTAGGGTTTTCACTTGATTAATTTGGATTCTAAATGTTTTTAGGTGAATTTTGTTTAACTTGGTTTTTTATTAAGGTTTTACTTAATTAATTAGGATTTTAAGTGGATTTAGGTGAATTTTGTTTATTTTGGTTTTAGTTAGTGGTTTTTGCTTGGGTTAAATTAGTGTGGGCTTTTGTAGGCCTAATGGGCTTGTATGGGCTTGAGTGGGCTTGTGTGGACCTAATGGGCTTGTGTGGGCTTGTGTGGGCTTGGGGTTCTATGAGGTTAAGGTTTTGGAGTGGTGGTTGCAACCAGAGCATCTTCCAGAGGAACCTGCTGTCAAGTGACTGCAAAATTGGGGTGTCTACATAATGAAATAATTAACTATTTAATACAGATTTTAAATTTCTTTGTAATATTTCTATTGCAACATTATTAATATAAGTATTATCAAAAAATATTTTATTAATTTTATTATATATTTTAAATTCTTTAGTAATATCTTCTATAATATTTGCTATGACTTTTTCAGTGTGTGGATGATAAAAAAGTTTAAAAGTAATTAATCTTTTTTGTAAATTCCATTATTTATCTATCCAATGTGCAGTTAAACATAAATAAGGGAAATTATTCGGCCTGTCCAAACATCACAAGTTAATGATATTTTATATAATAAACTATAAAACATTCTAATTAAAATTTCTTTATCTTTTTTAAATGTTTTTTAAATTATATTTTTAGTAGTCTTCCTAGAATGACCTTTAAATTATGAGTTTAAATAATTTTGTACACAACTTTTAAGTCTTTTATTTTTAGAAAAATTAAAAGATTGTTCATCTTATAATATAAATTTTGTTACGCGATATTTTACTTCTTCTACATTATATTTCTAATTAACTGTTCCACTTGAGCCAACATGCAATTTAAATTGTCTTAAGTCTGTATTATCATCTTTATTATGGATAGTTATACATTTTGTTAAATACCTAGCAATATGACCTACATTCCTACCTTCACCTTTAGGACAAGTATATCTAGAATCACAATATTTACAATAATATTTATTTTCAAATATGGGATCTAAGATTACATGTTAACCAAATTTACGAACTTTGCTTCTTAGATTTTTTTTAGTTCTTGTAGATTGCGTTTGTAAGGTTGTTGTGGTTTGAGATTATTCTGACTCTTCAATAGGGTTATAATCAAGGTCAAGATATAATCATGCCTTTCTACACTAAAAAGATAATTAATTTTTAAGACTGAAAAAATTGATTAAAAAAAATCCCAAAATCCAAAAATAGAAGGATTAGAAATAAAGAAATAGAAGGGATTAGAAGTAAAGAAATTGGCAGATGTTGAACCGTGAACATAGAAGTTGGACAGCTGTCTGCTGGAGATAGAAACTGGAGTCTAGAGTATAAAATTGTTGTTGATGAAGAGTAAAGACCGTAGTCTAAAGCCAAACTTGTATTCCATACAAGAGAGAAAAGTTAAGACTTAGGAGTATTAGAGGTTTAAGAAATTAATAGTATAGAGAGATTGTGAATGAGAAGAGAAGAGTTATGGACAATGAGAGGGATAAGGATGTATTTATAGAAGTGATGGTTTGTGAAAAAGAGAAAAAAAAATAAAAAACTTAACATAGGAATACAACATTGCAGCCCAACGTTGGATGCAAGACATTGGCAATGGTTGCCAACGTCTATTTTTCTTATTTAAAAAAAAAACGGAGTAGACCTGGTTTAACCCTCGCACCAAGCCTAGACTAGGCATAATCTAACAGGCCATAGTTCGTCTCGGACCAAGCCAGCCAGTTTTTTCTGGGTCAGATCAATCTTAACTAATTTACAGACCAGACTGGACGACTCAGGACCGACCCAGTCCAATTTACATGTCTAAGGAGAGTTGAACTAGTAAAATCATTAAGATTATTCCAATTAATGATGTGCGAATCCAACTATCTACTGTTATTTGATTCATCATTCATCTCAATAAAGGTATTAATTAGACATGTAAATTGGACCAAGCCAGTCCTGGGTCGTCTGACCCGACCTGTGAATTAGCCTAGACCGACCCCACCCAAAAAAAAATTGGGCCGACCTAACCCAATCCGAGACGGGCCATAAGCCCTACCAGGCCCATGGCTTGGGCCCACCTGATCTGTTAGATTAGGCCCAATCTAGGCTCAAAGCAAAAGCTGGGCTGAGTCAGTCCCTTTTTTTTTAAATAAGAAAAATAAACGTTGACAATCGTTGCCAACGTCCTGCACTCAACGTTCATGTAAATAAACGTTTAATCAACGTTCATTTACATGAACGAACGTTGAGCTACAATGTTGTAGTCCAACATTAAGGATTTTATTTATTTTTCTTTTTTCTTTTTTCCACAAGCCACTACTTCTATAAATACCTTCTCATCGCTCACATTTTCCACAACTTATTCTCAATTCTCAATCTCTCTATATTCTCTTAATTTCTCAAATCTTTAATTCTCCTAAGTCTCAACTCTTCTTCTTTATGTGGAATATAAGTTTGACTCTGGACTCCGTTATTCACTATTCATCAATAACAATCTTACACTCCGGACTCCGATTTCCATCCTCAGGAGACAGCAGTCCAATCTCTGTGTCCACGACTTGACGTCCACCAATTTGTTTACTTCTAACTCTCCTATTTCTTTACTTCTAATATCTCTATTTTTGGATTTTGAGTTTTTTGGGTTAGGGATTTTATTTTATTATCAATTTTTTTAGCCTTAAAAATGAATTATCCTTTTAATGTAAAAAACCATGATTATATTTTGACCTTGATTATAATCCTATCGAAAAGTCGGAATAATCTCGAACCACAACAACCTTACAAACACAAACTACAGGAACTAAAAAAAAATCTAGGAAGCAAAGTTCATGAATTTGGTTAACATGTAATCTTAGATCACATATATGAAAATAAATATTATTGTAAATATTGTGATTCTGAATATATTTGTCCTAAAGGTGGAGGTAGGAGTGTAGGTCATATTGTTAGGCATTTAACAAAATGTATAACTATCCAAAATAAAGATGATAGTACAGACTTAAGACAATTTAAATTGCATGTTAGTTCAAGTGGAACAGTTAATTAGAAATATAATGTAGAAGAAGCAAAATATGGTGTAACAAAATTTATAGTACAAGATGAGCAATCTTTTAATTTTTCTAAAAATAAAAAATTTACAAGTTGTGTACAAAATTATTTAAACCCATAATTTAAAGGTCATTATAGGAAGACTACTAAAATTATAATTTATAAAACATTTAAAAAAGATAAAGAAATTTTAATTAGAATGTTTTATAGTTTATTATGTAAAATATTATTAACTTGTGATGTTTGGACAGGTCCGAATAATTTCCCTTATTTATGTTTTACTGCACACTGCATATATATATAATGAAATTTACAAAAAAGATTAATTGCTTTTAAACTTTTTTATCATCACTGAAAAAGTCATAGCAAATATTATAGAAGATATTACTAAAGAATTTTAAATATATAATAAAATTAATAAAATATCTTTTCATAATACTTCTATTAATAATGTTGCAATAGAAATATTACAAAGAAATTTAAAATCTGTATTAAATAGTTATTTATTTCATTGCAAGTGTTGTTGTCGCATTTTAAATTTAATTGTATAAGAATGTATACATTGCATTTGACCTTATATAGAAAATATAAGAGTAGCTATATTATTTATTTAAACATCAGGTAAAAGATTTCAAAATTTTAGATATTTATATGTTGTATAAGATTTAAAAGTAAAAAAATTTAAATTAGATGTTCAACATATATGAAATTCAACATATGATATGTTAACTTCGTTTTTATCCTATAGTAAGGTAATTACAACATATTATAATTTAAGATCTAATTATTTATTAAATGATGAAGATTGGAATAATGTTAGTGTAATTCATACATTTTTAGAACCATTTGATAGTACAACTAATCAATTATCTGGTCAATATTATCCTACTAGTTATTTAGTTTTAGTTAATTTATTTAATGTTACAAATACTTTTCAACAATATAGACAATTCACATAATTTGAATATTTTATTAAAATAATGAAAAAAATATATAATAGTTATTGAAATGAGCCTCAAATGTGGTCATACTTAGCATTAATCATGGTTTCTATGCATAGATTAGTAAATTACATGGTACTTATAGATGATATTTTTAGTAATATGAATCAAACTGAAAAAATAGATGGATATAATAATAATATTAAGGAAACCTTATAAGCATTATTTGAAGAATATGTTAATAATTATGGTGAAAGTAGCTCTAGTATACATACATCTAATTTTGTAGTATCACATAGTAGTAGTAGTAGTAGTAGTAGTAGTAGTAGTTCATTTTAGAGTAGATTAAATAAGAAAAAAGAAAAATATGTAAAATCAACAAATAGTAATGAATTAGAAAATTATTTAGAGTGTAAGTTTACATTTAGTGATATTGAAATGAATAACTTAGATGTATTAAAGTGATGGTCTAGTACTACTGTTAAGTTTTCTATAGTGATGGTTTACATTTAGTGATAAAGATTTACTAACAATTCCAACATCTACTGTGGCGTTAGAGTGTGTCTTTTCTACAGGAAAAAGAGTTTTAAGTAATAGAAGATGTAAGTTATCAGAAAAAACTGTAGAAACCTCTGTCTACATGAAAGATTGGTATGATGTAGTTGATCGTCTATAAAACATAAATTTAAACAACGAATCAGAAGATAAAGAGACAACAACTTCAACAGGAACAAGAGTTTCTACTACATATTAAAAAATATGAATAGATTTTTTTTATAAAATTTTTAATATATATTGATGTAATAATTATAAATGTAAAAAATATAAATTATTGAATATCAGAATATCTGATGTAAATGTAAAAATGTAAATTTCAAGTTTTTTATGTATACAGAATATTAATGTAAATTTTATTTATTTAATAATTAATAATTTTTTAAATTTAATTATTGATATAAAATGTTGAATATCTTTTCAAGATTTTGAATGTATATATTAATTATTTAATAATAAATAATTTTTTTAAATTTAAAAATTAATACATGGATCGACCTGAATCGATCTAGCTCGGCCCGACCCATTGTGTGGTCCATTGGCGAGTTGTGGATCATGCTGGACTGGGATAGTTGAAACCCTAACCTAGGTGAGTTGGGTTGACCCAATCCAAGCCTGACCTGGCCCATTTATCTAGACGGACTAGGCCAATCCGGTCGAGGTTTATCTGAAGGGACTAGGTTGACCCAGTCCAGATCGATCACGATCTAATCATTTATGGATCAGGTCGATGTGACCCAGTCCGATCAACACCTCTAGCATTAATACCATCTAGTCCAATACTAACCGAGATAAAAGCATCATTGATTACAGGGCAATCATTTCCATTGCAAAGATCAAGATGAATAATGGGAGCAGGCAAATCCATTAAGGTGCGTGACAAAGGTGTGTCAGTGCAAGTGAAAGAAGCACGGAAGCACTCAGGATAATCAATAGAAACAGAAGCATTCAAATCGGGTTCAGGGGACAGAGAAGGATCGACAGTACGACAGTACCTCCTGCCGTGACGAAGGAGCTGTCGGCGTTCAGACCCCCCACGAGCTCCCTGAGATTTGCAATATCAGAAGGTCCAGGGACGGAGGTGGCGGGTTGACCTTTTCCCTTCCCCCATAGGTGAGGCATGATCCGGTAAGAGCTGCGATCATGTCCTGGATCCTCTCCTGCTGTGCACGACCGTGTGGAGCAGCACCCCCCACAGCAGGACGTGACAGGAACGAGGCAGCCGGAGGCACGAGTGGAGGCCGCAGTGGCAGGATCTGCGATGCCGGCATGGTGGCAGTAGCAAGAGGGTGGTGCTGGGCGGTGGGGACAGAGGATGGCTGTGGGAGTGCAAACGGGTGGGCGTGGTGTTGCCTGGCAGCAAAACGTGGTTTGGTGAGTGTGTCGGTGCCCACGGTAGAAGTGTGGAACAAAGTGGTTTGGTGGTTTGGCAAGTTAGTGGTGGTTTGAGTGGTCGATTGGACTTGGGCCTGCTTAGGGTTGTTGGGGTCAGACGTAGATGTTGTGGGCCTCATCTAGACGCACCGGGCCTCCACGACCGCCGTCGCTCCCTTTGCTCAAACCATTGCGATGACGATTGTGGCCAGAGTGAACTGATAGCCCCGTCAAGATTGAGCATAAATTCTGAATGATACGACTAACCCTTATGTGGGGTTAAATTATTTTAAATTTCAAAATTATTTGATTCAAAAAAAATTATCCTCACATTGATAACTTTTTCCCCTTTTTGGCTCAATATGGATAATAAGGGATAATTATAACAACATTCCTTAACACCATAAAACTTCTTTTAACACTACTTTAACAATAAAAATCAGAATAGAGTAAGTATTATCATACATAAAAAATAAAATAAATTTTTACAGAAATTAGATTATTAAGAACAAATTGAATTGTACAAATAATTTGAACCGAATTTAAACAATAAAATCATATAAATTAAGATAATGTTTTACTTACTCCAAAATTAGAATAAAAAATAGTTTCCTAACATTAATTTTATTAATTGTGCCAAAGTTGTTGACATATGTTTTTAGGAAATACATCACAAGCACTTCATTCACCGGAGGGACAGATACATTAACAATAACATCTAAATTAGAATAGGTGTGCTCAATTTTACAATTAAAATATTAATCATCACCGTAAAATTTAAAAGGTGAAATATTTAGAAATGGATTGGTGAGAATATGCTGTTCCACGTTGGTGATCTTGGAGTATTTGGCTTGTAGATCTTGAATATTGTGAAAAGTCTAGGATCATGGTAATAAATCAAATTCCGTAATTAACACAAGATGCCTATCTAGACGTAAGACATTAATCTTTTCTTTTTTTTCATGTAATTACGTCATTGTATAAACATATCAAAAGTAATATCCTACTGCTATGAGTCATATAAATCTTAACGGTCTCAATCTAGTCGTCTAATCTCACACACACCAAAGCTCATACTAGCATCACTTTTTGTATTCGTTGAATCTTATACTCCTCCCCTTTTTCTTGTATCTCTCTAAAATTTTCTAGGGTTGTTTCTAGAAACAAACATTCCTTAAGTCATATATATAAAGGAGGAGTTTATTACCATTAATGAACTGCAAAGTTAATAAGATAATTTGCTTTTATAATTTAAATATAATCAATTCCGAATTTTCATATTTAAATAAAGAATCTAATTGGATTCAAATGTAAATACAAATCATAATAAATTAAAATATTTCTATTATATCTCTAAACATTTCCATATCAAATTTCACTTAATTTAGATACAACCTAATACTTTAATATGCCACATAATCAAATTTTACTTAAAAATAATTAAATCCCATTTTAGTTAAAAATAGATAGATTAATATGAAGGAGAAAAACATGGTGGATGGAGTTTTTATTTGTCCAATAAAAGGGAAAGAGATAATAGAGGAGCTCATGAGATTTTTTTCCTAATTAAAAGGAAAAATCATGGGATTATGACAATAATATAATTATGATAGGGATGGGTTTAAGGGGACCACTTCCTAATTAAAAGTAGAGAGGCTTTTCGCCCACTTCCTTTGGTATGATGACTAGGTTTCGACGATCGATTGAGACAGGTGTTGCAACCCACGCAACGAGGGTGGGCTCGACTTTAGAAGCCTGTCGGAGTGTAACAACATGACGCTCATTAAGGACTTCTAGTGTGTTGCAGCAAAGCATGTTCGATACTTCGAGTCACGGACACGGACTGTGTGGGATGCACCAATCCCTTAGTGCCCTTCGTGGGCTTGGAGAGGACTCTTGACGGTGCATGACCTTGTGAAGGATTTCATCGGTGGTGAACCACCTGTCTGGTTACTTGATGCATCCAGGTGCTTCACATTTGCATTAGCATGGGAGGTAGTGTGTCAACGCACACCACTTGTCCCTTGGGCTTCTAGAGTATCGTTTGCAAGACACATCCCACGACATGCTAACTCACTTTGGCTCATTGTGCTGAGACATCTAAAGATGCAGGACTACTTGCAGAGTCATGGTTCTACCATTGTTTCCCGCTATGTACTTTGCTTGAGCACTTATGAAGATATGCACCATTTGTTCTTTGATTTGCCCCTTCTCTAGAACAATGGTGCGCTTGGTAGGGGACTTCCTTGGCTCCCATCTTCAGGGATAGAGACGCGCAACTTAAGTTGAAAGCACTATTGACCCTTGTCGTGCTAGTGTACTTCCCTTGGCAGGAGCAGAATGCCTAGTTATTTGACATGAGTCATAGGCTAAGATCTCCCGTGCTCATGTGGTAGTGTGCTCTTCGCCTTCTAGTTCTTAGGTTGAACTCACTCATCTAGGGTTGTAAGTTGGGTCGAATTGAGTCAGATATAGAATTTACCTTTACCCTTATCTGTTCTTTATTGACGGGTGATGGGTCAAGTAAATAGACGTTTCAATAAAAGTTAACTGCTGTCCTATCCACTATCCTTTTCATTAGTAGGTAGCGGTGTGAGTTAGTGGCTCAAATGGATACAACATTATCTGTAATAGCTTCTCAAAGATAATGTGCTTATATCATTGCTGTGTGTTAGTAAAGAATGAGAAAACGTAAAAAATTATTGGTTGTATCATTTCGTTGAGTCTCCTTCCACCCTGTAACGATAGGCATTAAGAATTTCCTTTCTTTCAATCAAGGCCTAGGCCTTTAGCCAAAAATATCTTAGAAGTTTCTTCTTGTCCGCTAATTATAAAAACAATTCCTTCCTTTACCAAGATGCTTACAATACTATTGTGTAAAATCTTACAGTTTGAATGTATTGTTATCATTCTATAATTAATGGATGCAATTGATGAATTTCCAGAGCTTTTGTTCAAAGGGGAAAAAACATATAAAATGAGAACATAGTCTGAAGAAAACATAATGCAAAATTTAAACATCAAAATGACCTGAGGAAAGAGGATCGAAGGCTGTGACCATGCCGGAACCGACCCTTGCACGTGGGAGACGCGCGAAGAACCGAAAAGGTCACGGCGAAGTTGGCGAATCCGAGGAAGGACATTTGACTCGAAAACACCAAATGAAAACACAGAAAAAGAAAGAAAATGATAAGGACAAAACGGAGTCGCCACCTAATCTTTTAAAAGTCAGAAAGACGAGGAAAACCGGATGCAATAAAACACGAGAAAAGCAATGCAAATTGAAGGCAAGTGTATGCATGAATGTGTGTGCATGTTCCGTACCTAATGGATGCAACACATTGGTCATTGCGGGCAAGAGAAAGGATAAAGACTCCTGTTACGCATGGGAAAGTTGTTAAGTACTCCCATACGCCCGAGAAATCGATCTTTCTAGGCCTTTCGCTCGCTTGTGTGTCTTCAAGTGCAAATGATCATGCATGCTTTCTAAACCTAAAACGGGTGTATGTCATATGCTATGCTGATGTAAGTGATGTGAATGGAGCAGAAATTTGATTTAAATGGGCTTAATTATGCTATGTGAATCTTGGACCGTTGGTCAAAAGGATCCAACATATTAATCTTCATCTCCCTAAATGCGATGCATGAATGTCATGATGCATGATAAGCCTATTTATGCATGATGCATGACATGAAATGATGGAGGATAATACGTACACCGTGGTGTATGAGATGTTTACCTGCTTAGGGTAATGGTATATGATGCATGACAATTGGTGAACAACATGAAATGATAAATAATATGTGTGATAATACATGGAATAATAAATGAGCGAGTGAGGTGTATGCATTAACGCAATAATGATTGTGCAAATAAAACATACATGGAAATAACGAATGACAAGATGATACAAATCATGATAAGGCACTACTAGAAAAATCAGAATTTACGAGGACTTACAGCGAGCACATTGCGAGGACATGTCCTCGCAATATATTAACGAGGAAAATAACGAGCACATTGCAAGGACATGTCCTCGCAATATATTAACGAGGAAAATAACGAACACATTGCGAGGACATATCCTCGCAATAATGTCCTAAAATTTCCTTTTCTCCCACTTCTTCCCTTATCATGATCCCCATGGTCACGATCCCTTCTCTTCTCTTCTTTCTTCGGTTCTTGCTTTAAGTTTTTTGATCGTTTCTGGTTGGGATCTTTGCAGGGGGAACCGCACGACATGGGCGAGCTAGCTGCGCAGGCGATGCCTGACTCGAGAGCAGTGGTGGAGGAAGGGGCGGCGAAGGAGGTCGTGGATGTGGGCATGGTGGCGGCGGAGGCGGAGATTAGGCCATCGGATGACTCCCTGGAGCAGAGTACCTCGCCCAGCCTGCCGTCTCGGGGTTTGATACGATCTCGTGGCTTGTTCCATTCTGTTCTTTTTTGCTCTCGTCATTTTTGCTTTGGAGGGTTGGGGTTTCGGTTCATATGGTTTTGGTTTCGGCAGAGCGGTGCGTGCCTACGGAAGAAGAGCAAGTGTCGAAGCTGCTGGAGCCACAAGTGATGCCGAAGAAGAAGGTTCCAAGGTCGGTCTGGGGTCTGGGCTTGTGATTGTTGAGAAGGAGCGGATAGGGGGAAGAAGGCTATCACTTGTGGAGGAGCATGTTGGCGATTGGGTGGAGAGGAAGGTTCGGTTTGGGGTTCCGGAGAGGGAGTGCTCTTTGCCGTTCCTGTGCAATGCCCCCAAAATGGTGATTCCTCTTCCCTGTCTAATTGTCTCAGTTGTTTGCATTGTCTGTGAATT
>JAMKQA010247524.1:0-14378 GCA_024699735.1 Posidonia australis
CTTGACCTCATCAAGGGAGAAAGGGATTTCAAGAAGGTCAGGGTTGGAGATCTTAATGGGGATCAAAAGATCCCAATTGAGGATATGGGAAAGAGAACCAGAGCTATTAAATAGCCTGGTAAAATGATTCTCAAAAGTAACCCCAATTTCCTGTGGAGATGTGATATCTGCAGAATCCACCTAAGTGATGAAATAGCATTTGTGCGTCTGTGTGAGTTGACTATATGATGAAAGAAGGCAAAGTTGGAGTCACCCTCTTTAAGCCAAGTAATTCTGGATTTTTGTTTCCAGAAAATTTCTTCAGCCCTAAGGAGATCTTGATGTTTATCTCTAAGGGCTATCCTTTCTTCCCAAGTGCCAAGGTCTAAGTCAGAGTGCTCAGCCAAGGTATCAATAGTAAGGATACGAGATTCAGTATCAGAAAGAGTGCGTTTTTTCAAATCATAAGCTTGGGCAACCCATTGTTTTAAATGATTTTTTAGAAATTTTAATTTATAGGAGAATCTCGTAATAGGGTTAGGAGATGAGAACAAATCTCTGGACATAATCCAGAGACCTTGAATAAAGGGGAAGCAACCATCATAAAGGAGCCAAGCCTTATAAAATTTAAAGGGAGTCGGTCCCCAAAGTGAAGTCCTTGTCTTTAAAAGAATTGGAGCATGGTCTAAGACCACCTTGGCCAATCCAAAACAATGAGAATTAGGGAACTTAGTCTCCCAGGATGTAGAAACTAGAAAGCGATCTAGTTTAACCAACGTGGGGATCTGTTGAAGATTAGATCAAGTAAAAGAACAGTTGCTGGGGGAAAAGTCCATTAACCTACATGCATTGATGAAGTCGTTGAAGAGGTACATGTGGGTAGAGATCCTAGGATGGGAGGAATGCTCATGAGAAGACCTAATTAGATTGAAATCACCACCAATGACCCAAAATTCATTAACCAGCAGACTGATCTGACGAAGTTTAGAAATAAATTCTGGCTTAAGATTAGGAAGGCAGGGCCCATAGACTCCCGTAAGTCACCACTCTAAATTGTCAATGACAGAGTGGAGATGGAGGGATAAACAAAAGGTACCAACCTTTTGGGCTATTAAAGAAAATTTTCTGGAGTTCCAGCCCATAAGGATACCGCCCGAGGCCCCAGAAGAAGGGAGAAAAGACCATGAAAAGGTCTTGTCTTCCCCAATACTACGGAGTAAGGAGGAGGAGAAATCCTCTTTTTTAGTTTCCGAAATGATCATAATATCACATTTCTCTTTTCTAAGAAGATTACGAAGAGCATTAGTTTTGTTATTTGAGTTTTTTATCTTAGAAACAAACTTATGCGATTAGTGTAGGACATCTCTAAAGAAGACAAAAACTAATTTGGGGAGAAGTACCAATTAGTTATCATAGACAAATTATAGATAATAAACTGACCACTAAAGAAATTATGTTTGACTATACTATCAAAACCTTCCTTAAGATAAATATTTGACATGATACATTTAATTTCAAGAGAGCACAGGGAAGGAAACAAAAGCAGTTTAAGCTCCAGTAGCTGTCGCTTTATCAGCTCCAGTATTGTTTATGTCAACACTGATTCGAATTTCTCAATCAAACCCTATATTCTAGTGTGCACTTCTGCTCCAAACAAACACAAATAATGATAAAATTCGAATACCATTTCCAATTTATTCTTACTCTCTTTTTTTAACTTTTCTTGTTGTAGACGCAAGATAGTCAATGGAAATAGTGCTGCAGACTTGTAGAACCTTTCTTGAGACAAGACAGTATATTAGTTGGTGTTAAGTCTCAACATGACTCCAACAGAATTGGTTCAAACTGATTGAACCTTAAGTGATATCTCAGTGTGAAGACCTGCTTGAGCTTAGGGCCTAACTAACAATGGACCCAAAGCCATGGACATGATAAATTCGTATGAACCAAAGTTTTTGACAGTTTCAGCGATTTCCACCTGGTTTTTTTCCTGACATGTCCATCATCATTTCCACTTTTGTTGAAGCTCCACTTACATCACCCATACCTCTCCAACATTACCACATCGCACCTCTTGAGAGATGTGATAATCAGAAACAACCAAAAACTGTGGGGGGCACACAAAAAAAAAAAATCATCCACATGCATCAAAGGACCAAGTACATATACTAAGAGACCGACCTGACGCCAGTGAGCTGTATGCTGCAACAAGAATAATATGACACTTGTGGTTGATATGTTTAGCAGCAAACGATGATAAGACTACCACTATTAATGGGAGGTATCAAATTATAGTCCAACTTTCCATTAAGAAAAATAACTGTGGTACATTGATGATTATTGCGTCTTTTTGTTAACGGTTGAGATGGTAAGAGGTGAATTTTTATGTATGTTCTAAGATTCGAACCTGAGACTTGTGGTAAGTTTAGAGTTCTTTCAGCCACTGTGACAATGAGACATTGTCCTATTACGTCTACTGGTCCTTGAGTTAATTCTACTTGTCTTTTTTTTTCAAAGGTCTCTGGAATCTTTCTCAAGTCTTATCACGTGTGTACAAAATAATTGAAAGAAAGAATTTTGATCTTTGATCCGACTCTACCTATTTTATCCTGATAGGTATGGTCAAGTCAACCAGTTATCATATAATAAATCAATATGTATATAATTACGATGAATCAAAGTATATGTAACATATATTATAAGTAACAAAATAAACACGACAAACATAATTAACAATCTACACACAAAAAAATCAAATAAATATAATAAATAAGATTAATAGTTTAATAATTTCAATATTAATGATCTATACTAATAAAATCAAATAAATGTTCTGTAAGTTATTGTCATATACAATCAATGTAGTTAATTAATAATCTAATTCTCTAATATTCTCTATGTTGCAAAAAAAATCTTCTATTTTATAAAGTAAAAAATATACATTATTAAATTAGTATTGATACTATAAAGATAAGAAACATAGAAGCACATGTTTGAAATAATAAATAACATCTAATATGTTAACGAATCAAGTGATATGCTCAACCCATGACTCAACCTGTTACTAGTTCGACTTAATGCGTTTTGTGTCAATGGATTTAACCAGGTTAAACATTTCAACCTAAAATATCGAGTCGAGTCAAAGAGATTAATGCGTTTGACCTAACTCATTAACAACCTTACACCTAAATCCTTAGTCCCTTTAATTTCTATACTTGAATGACTATTATACCTTTACTTATTTATTTGAAAAATTATTTAATGGTGTCCTAAGGTTTGAGTTTTTTTTGAAATGATAAGTTTTGGGATCAGTCCCTAATAATATCAACAACCAAGTTGGTTCCCCATGGGATTCAAACTTGGGTCTAAAGTTATGAAATTACAACTCTAAAATTATTTAATGCATTATGTGTTAATGAGTCTAATCAGATCTAAAATTTCAACCTATATCTTAAAATAATGGGTCGGGTCAAACAGCTTAATGGGTTTGATCCGACCCATTGATAGCGTTACACCTAAATCCTTAATCCCAATAATTTTTATACTTGAGTGATTGCTATACCCTTATTTATTTGAAAAATTACTTAATGGTGTCTTAGGATTTGAGTTTTTTTTGAAACAGTAAGTTTTGAGATTGGTCCCTATTAATATTAACAATCAAGTTCATTTCCCACAGGATTCAAACTTAGATCCGAAGTTATGAAACCACAACCTCTGACCAGCTAAGTTACTTACAATTGATTTTAGTGAAATACTACTTTAACCCCTCTTTGGATATTGTAGACACCTCGATTTTGAGGTGACTCATAGATGAGCTTTCCAGATGTTGCTTTGGATGTGGCTAACCCAACCACTTTTTGAATCCCATTAGCCCATAACAGGCCCGCAGTCCAATTAGAAATCCAGACAAGTTGGGGAGAGCACCTAGCTGGAGCACCAATGTGGAGCACCTGTTTGGAGCATCGAGTAGGAGCACTACAATGGCACACCTAGCTAGAGCACTAGGCTGGCACACTTACCTGGCGCACCAAGCTGGCGCGCAGCCATTTCTTATACTGCTGGCTGCTGGCTTTCCACCTCCCATGGCTGTTACCTCCACCAACGAATATGCCATGGAATCTTCCCAGGCTTTTCGTTTACGAGGCTCCTTATATCCTTTAGGAGTTACCCTTGAGAAATTCTATATAAGGACCCCTATAGGCAACCATTAGAAGAGGTTAGAAACCTTGATTTCAGTAATCCTGATCTGAGCAAGCATCTTGGGCAAGCTATATACTCTTTCCAACAGTCTATTCTCGTTTTCTGGAGTATTCCCTTGCATTCCAAAGCATATTTGGCCCTTCCAAAGCAACGAGGATCCCTCTATCTTTGATATTTCAAGAAGGAACTCCTTGAGAGGTAGGTCCTTTTTTGTTTTCCTTCTCCTTTAAATCTCAGCCATAGCACCATGATAAAGCATGCTTTAGACTTCATATATGATCTGATTTTTTACTGTTTATGTGAGAGTTCCATGATGAGATTGCTTGTTTCCTTTGCAATATGTTCTACATGAAAATCTATACCTAGTTTGCTAGCATGTTTCTTACTTCTAGCATGAAATCTGCACCTTGTTACTTCCTTTGAGTTGTTTCTTTTCTTTCCCATTCTTTTGCATAAGAATGCACGATTCATGAACATGCATGCTAATAAATATGTAGCGAACCAAGTTTCCATGATTCATTCTTTGCATATGGCTGTTAAAGTTCATGTTCTGTTTCATCTTTAGAATCTTATGCAAGTATTGTTTCAGCCATGAACCTATGATTTATCATGTTTCTGAATCACATCATAATAAGTTTACTTTGCTCATTTGCATCTTATCATATTTCGGTTTTTATCATCTGCATGAACTGATCTGCATTAATAAAAATCATCCACCTCTATTCTGGATCAGATTCTCGATCAGATTGCAGTCTGATCTAGATTATCTGAGGAGCACCACTCTGGCGCACCATTCTGGTGCACCAGACTTGTCAGAGAAGCAAACCACCCTCTTTTGCATCTGCATCTGCATGCTTTCTTGAATGATTTGGAACCTGATTCTTTCAATAGTGATTTTTTAGTATTTCATGATGGAGCATGCATGATTTCAACTCCAAGTGATGTTGCTTTTCAGTTGCTTTGCTCTTTGATCATTCAGTTCATAGTTCAAAATCTGGTAGGCTGGTTACACTTTACTCCTACGTGGAGAGCCTTATGCATCAGCCCATGATCCAGTGACATGGTTGAATCTTGTTGTTTACACTTAGCATGAATAGGGTGTGATCTTGTGTGAGCCTACTAGCCCTTGAGCACAAGGTCCACAAGTCTTCTCACACTTGCATTCCTTTTACTTCTAAAGCATATTTTTCAAGTCTTGCAAAGAATTTTACATTGCATACTTTTCCAGAATGCTTTCTCATGTGATATTGCATTGCATGGATTTCTGTTTTCTTTTTGGCACACCTTTATGGCCCACACAGGAGCACATAGGTGGCGCACCAGACTGGAGCACCAGTCTAGCGCACCAAACATGCGCATCAACCTGTTTTCAGTAGCACACAACAAGTTTTCGCATGGTTTTTAGCATGATTTCTAGCTTCGATTTGCTTTCAGTTTTCACTAGCTTTCTTCCTTGATATATCAGGAGGGCATAGTTTTGTTTTTATCCATTTTTATGCATGTTAGATCATATATGGCATGTAGCAAAGCAAGGATGAAAAAACACTCGAAATATTTAGATCCTTGATCTATTTCTGCAATAACTTTGCATCGACACTTGACCCGATATATGTATAATATTTCTGAGCATTAGGACACACCCCTGCACACCCTGCACCCTTATTTAGCATAAGACACCACACACATTTAGCATGGCATGGCGTGCTGCTCTCGGGCATACAGTAAAGGCTGAGAAGGCCGACATTTCATAAGCAAATGAGAAACCTATAGAAGACCGATTTATCGGGCGCACGAGGGTGCCTAATACCTTCCTTGTGCATAACAGGGATCCTTACCCATTTCTGGTTTATGACCTGCTTTACCATTGCATGATTTGCATGTTTTATATGGATTTCCCTGTCTTCCATTTTAATAGACTAGGTGGTGACTCCTGCATTTGCATTTTTATTTTATTTTTGCCGTGACTTTGCCGATCCTTGTATATTTAGCCTTTCGCGTCAAGTCCTCGAATCTGTCGTCGGCATGGTTACAAGAATTGGCGACTCCGTTGGGGATAACCAGATCTCGGCTTTGTTTTGGTTTCTCCTTTGCTTCGGCTTCTCTCCTTGCTTGCCTTTTCCATGCTTTGCATTGGTTATCCTTTTAAGTGGTGTCTTTTTGCATGCATGCCTTTGTAATGTTGTTCTTTCCTTTTACACATTTGCTATGTCATCAGTATTACACATAATGTCCACATACTCTTGCATGATAATTTATGGCTAAATGCATGTTTATTTCCTTTCTTGTACATGCCATGCTTAGGAAAGTAGAGACATGTCTGCTCCCCCATTTGGTTAATGAAAACATAAAAAAACCAAAATCAATAAATCATAAGGCAAACTAGTGACAAATTGTAAATTTCCCCCACGGTTTAATAAACTTGTAAGTAAAAAACTTAAAGCATACTTTGCATACATCATATAGGGCATGCATCTTCTCCTCTCCTAGGATCGCCTATATAGCCTACGAATGACATTTTTCGGTGGCTCATCCTATGGCTTTGGCGTGGGATGAAAATCGGGTTTGTCCCCCTTTGTACGGGGTCGTGTCGATGTAGTAGATGGTACAGTCTACTGCTTTGGCAGAGGACGAGGCCCCGAAAGCACCACCCGTTCACTACCTAGGCTATGGTCAGGATTTAGAACGAGGACCTTATTTTTTCTAAACTTGAGTCGGAGACCTATTCACCCCTATGTGAACCCAGAGTAGACAGCTTAATAGGACATCCCTAGTTGGTGAGAGAGTGCATACTAGAAGCATTCATTTGCTTCTCATACCACCATAAACATTGCATCTTTTCTAACTTTTTGTTTTTGTGCATAGGATTTCTGGTCTGTGAGTTTCCTTAGCCTGAGCTCAAGATCTTTCCTTTCGCGAATTCTATTTGCGACCTTATTTTCGACCGTGTCTCCCGAGTTATTCATCACTTCCGACGATAGCTCATTCTAAGATTCGTCCTGTTCTTCCCAGCCGCAGTCCAATCCTTACTCGCTTGCGATCCACAATGGCCCAGCATGCCAGCGAGTCCCTTTCCCCTAATGTCCAGGAGGAGGTCCCTATCTCGGGATACTCTTCCTTTGTGTCGGTTCTAGTCATCACTGCTGCCTCCACTTTTGCCTTAGCTTCTGGAGGACCTCCACCACCTCAATTCCATGTCCCTGTGGCAACCCCACCTTCGGGACCGGCTGTCTTGTCTTCTCCTGCTGTTGGGGCCACAACAGTTGAGTCTGTCTCTCCTCAGGACTATGTGTTTTCTAGCCCTCCTCCCACTGCGGCTGTCTCTGTAGTAGCCATCCCCCAGTTCGGACAATTGTGATCTCAGCCTCTTGTTTCACCCCTTGTCTTGCCTCCTTCTTTTGGAGCCACCAGTGACGATCCCGTCATCGCGCAATTGCAACAAATGTCGGCCTTCTCCCAGCAGTTGCAGGGATTGGCACTAGCGCTCCAGCCCTTTTTAGCTCTATCCTTCCCGGCTCCCGAGTTGCTTGCGCAACAGGCTTTAGGACCACAGTTTGCATCCACTGCACTCCCTTCACAGCTGTCGCTGTCCCTCGTCTCTCCGATGATAGGGGTGTCAACATTACCCTTTGTTACACCAGCACAACACCCACCACAACATGCATCCCTCCAATTTGGTGGCCAGCCCCCTAGGCCGGCGGGAGCACAACCATCCGTGAGCATTGTACCGGAGACTATCCTGGTCCAGCAGCTCTTGCTCCCACACTCTGCACCACTTGTTGCACCACTCCCTGCATTATCATCCCCTTTTTACCACACACAAGGTTCATCCTTTATCCCACAACACACTGCACCCATGCACGGGTACACTGGCCATCCTGCCGTGGCACCAGACGGCGGAATGGTGGATCCGGAGGAGCCCTTAGGGGCGACCCATACAGTGTACGTGACACTTGCCTCTGCTGCACAATTCACAGCTGCAGTAGCTCCAGATGCTCTCCTCATGAGAGTAAACGACCTGGAGCGCACTCTCCGGCAAGTGCAAGGCGGGGACCGCCAATCCTACCAATTCTGGGACCTCTGTTATTTCCCAGAGGCGACTCTCCTCCCGAATTTTCATATTCCAGAATTTGAAAAATATAATGGTAGGGGCTGCCCATTTGCCCATCTCAAAGCCTATTGCGGAGACCTCGCCCAACTTCAAGCTGACAAAAGGTTGTTAATCCGCCTGTTCCAAAAGAGTCTTACAGGGCCCGCGTTGAAGTGGTTCACTTCCCTCAACATGACCACCATCAAGACTTGGGACGACCTTACACAGGCGTTCCTGGAGCAATATTCCTTCAACCTTGATTTAGTTCCGAAGCGGGAGGACTTAGTCGCTCTCAAGCAAAGATCCCAAGAAACATTTGGGGAGTATCTTGGACGATGGCGCTCCTTGGCTTCACAAGTCAAAGATAGACCCTCCGACAAGGAGTCTATCGAGATTATAATCCGAGGAGCACAGTCAGCAGTCGGGGCTCTGCTTAGCATCCAACCTGTCACCACTTTTTCTGCATTGCTTTGGGCGGGCGCCCGTGTTGAGAGTTCACTGCGCGGCGGCAGTTTTCCAACACTCTCAGCATTTTCCAAGTAGGCCACTGCCTCACATAGTGGCCCTAGCAGCGGCAATAACAACAACAACCCCAACACCAACCCACCCAGGAGGCGGGACCCTCCAAAAATACAGTTTCCTATATCAGATCCCCTGCTGCTCCGACAAATGTCTGCCCGCCCCCGCAACGCCAAGTAGTTTATGCACCCACGCCTACACCCAATCCTACCACTAGTAGCCAACCTTCAGCTGACATCACTGCCCAACTTAAGAAAATTAAAGACGATATTTCCATTTAGGACCTAATCCATACATCGGCTGAGCATAGAGAAGCTTTCCTTAGAGTTTTTCAAGCAGCTCGTGTATCCCAAACTATAGAGCCTGCTACCCTAGAAAGCATGGTAGGAATGATAGCGGCACCTCAGGTTATCTCCTTCTCTAGCCTAGAGTTACCTCCCTCTGGCACCAATCATAATTCCCCTTTGTTCATCACTGCGTAGTATCAAAGCTTTCGCATCCCCCTCACATTGGTGGACAATGGAGCAAGCCTAAATGTCTTCCCCTTGCGCACGGCAAATGTAATCGGATTCAAGTCCGAGGACATTACACCATCTGTGAAAGGGATGACAGCTTTCGATAATACGCACCATGATGCGCTTGGAGTCCTGATCATTCCCCTGACTATAGGCCCTGTTCGCTTCGACGTAGAATTCTACGTCGTAGATATCGAACCCTCTTTCAATCTGTTGCTTGAACGCCCTTGGCTTCACAAGCATCAAATCATTCCTTCAACCCTCCATCGTATGATTAAGTTCTGCAAGGATGACAATATCGTTGTTGTCCTGGTAGAAAACATGAAGAAGGTTGAATCTGTCTCTGCTCTAGCCCCTCAGACCATTCACTTCGAGCTTAAGCCTTCCGATGTCCTTTATCGGGTTAACCGGTTTGAGCCGGTTAATTTCTTTCCACCCTTAGAGCTTGTCGGCCATTTGGCCACTTCTGGCAACCCTCGTTTGATGGTCGACAACCTGTGTCGTAAATGGGGATATGAGAAAGGATCGCCTCTGGGGCTTTATGGCCAAGGAATCGCCTAGCCGATCGAGGCCGAAGAATGGATTGAGCGAGACGGTTTGGGATATGAGTGGTGCTGCTAGAGGAAGAGATCGCAACGGCATGGTACGCCTTCCAAGATGATTATTCCACGAGATTTATCCAACTTTATTAGCGCAGGAGTTATGGATCTGAACCACAGTTCATATGCAATGTCAGCACCATCAGCTTGGGTCTGTCTAGAGGATTCATATCAGGACAGCAGCCAACTAGAGCAGCAGGGTATAGAATAGTAGATCATGCAGACAGAGCAGTCAGTAGTTCAGATAGTGGCCCAAGAAATAGACTCGGATGATGACATCGGGGATCTGGACCTTTTATTTCAGGAGCAGCTGGATGTGCTTGCAGAAGGCATAGCAGAGCATGATCGCAAGAGGAAAGGCAAAGCAATCGCCACATCAGCACCATAAGAGGCACCAATACCACCCCAGGACCAAGTTTCAGTTATGGTCCTGCACGAGAAAGACAGAAGGGATGCTAGATCATTGGAGTTAATCTCCTGTCAGCCGGGAGACGGGTCTAGCTGGTATTGGAAGTATAAGCCTCACCTAGAGGGTGAGGATCAAATCCTTGAATCAAGCATGAGTAGGACAGGCGGCAGTAGTCTCACCAATCTACAGCAAAGCAGCCGCCAATAAGCAGAATTTTGTATAGCTAACAAAAAAAGAGAAAATACCAGAAAAATCAAAAAGTCAAAATCCAAAAACAAAAATAAGGAGGCATCAACATCAGAGGCAGGGACTCCCAGTTAATCGGATCATCCAGACAGAGAAGTAGAAGAAGTAGCACAATGCCGATACAAGAACACGGTCACTGTGACAGTCCTTAAACGCCATCAGGGCGCAGAATCAGAAGAGGTCTTCTCAGTTGACATTACAGACCCAACATTTGAAAAAGAAATTCTGTCAGAGCTAATTGCTAATGAATAGGAAGATAAGGTCCATGGAGCAGATTATGAAGATGAGCCGTCACAAATCTCCTTCTATGATAATGATCCAAAAGGTCCAAATCTTCACGTAGAGGAGGAAACAGAGCTTATCAATATCGGTACGGCGGAAGAAATTAAAGAAACACGCATCAGTGCCAATTTATCACCACAAGCAAAGGCGGAATTTATAGCTTTCCTGAAGGAATATGTAGATGTCTTTGCATGGAGCTATGATGACATGGTGGGACTAGATATTGAAGTGGTAGTTCATACATTGCCACTAATACCCAATTCAAAGTCAGTCAAACAGAAGCTCCGTAGATGGCGCCCCTAATGGCTTTTAAAGCTTAAAGAGGAGATTATGAAACAACACAAAGTCAACTTCCTCAAGGTCGTGCTATATCCTGAATGGCTCACCAATGTGGTACCAGTGTCGAAAAAGGATGGACGGGTTCGCATGTGCATCGATTATTGAGATCTCAACAAAGCAAGCCCAAAAGATGATTTCCCGCTCCCTCATATTGACATTTTGGTAGACAACATTGCAGGGCATAAGATGTTGTCTTTTATGGATGGATTTTTCGGATATAACCTGATCAGAATGGCTGAAGAAGATATGGAGAAGACATCTTTCATCACTCCATGGGGAGTCTTCTGTTACAGAGTGATGCCATTCGGATTGAAGAATTCAGGTGCAACATACCAAAGGGCCATGACAGCTTTATTCCACGACCTTATGCATCAAGAGGTTGAAGTATACGTGGATGACATGATTGCTAAATCTAAAGAGCCCGAGGACCATCTCTCCTATTTGAGAAAGTTGTTTGAGCACCTGCGAAAGTTTAAGCTCCGCTTGAACCCCAACAAATGTGTATTTGGGGTATCCTCTGGAAGGTTACTGGGTTATATCATCAGTCAGAGAGGAATTGAAGTGGACCCCCACAAAGCCAGAGCCATCGTTGACATGCCTCCCCCAACCACCGAAAAAGAGATTCGTGGTTTATTAGGCCGGCTACAATATATCAGCAGGTTCATTGCATAGCTTACGCCTATATGTGAACCCATATTCAAGCTACTGAGGAAGAACGCCCAGACTTGTTGGAATGATGAATGTCAAAAGGCCTTTGATAAAATCAAGCAGCTTCTGGTAAAGCCCTCAGTTTTAGTTCCCCTACACCAGGGCGCCCTCTGCTACTATATCTCTCCACAACACAACATTCCATGAGCACAGTTCTGAGTCAGCATGATGAATCTATGCGCAAAGAGAAGGCTATCTACTACCTCAGCAAAAAGTTCAATGACTACGAGGTTAAAAACAGCCCAATAGAGAAAGTCTGCTTATCTCTGGTGTGGGCCACGCAGCACCTTCGGCATTATATGATGGCATATCCAGTATTGTTGTTGTGTCGGCATGACCCTATCAAATATCTATTCCAGAAGCCAGCTTTGGTGGGCAGATGTGTCAAATGGCAGGTGATGTTGTCCCAATACGATATCACCTTTGTCACACAAAAATCCATGAAGGGACAAGCCATGGTAGATCACTTGGACAACTTACCTTTGCCAGAATATCAGCCGTTGCAGACTCAGTTCCTAGATGAAGATATATTGTTTGCAATGGGTGAGGAGGAAGTAGAAGGACCTCAGAATGAGCATCAGTGGTGTCTGTACTTCGATAGTGCAGTCAATAAACGAGGAAGCGGCATCGGTGCCGTTCTAGCAACGCCACAGGAACAGCTAATTTCCTTTGCAAGGAAGCTAACATTTGATTGCACCAATAATGAAGTCGAATATGAGGCGTGTATTTTAGGCTTACAAGTAGCAAAGGACCAAGGCGTCCGAAAACTCTACATATTTGGTGACGCAATGCTGGTTATTTCGCAAGTCAATGGCGACTGGAAGACAAAAGACCAGAAGCTCGTACTATATCATGAACATTTGCTGAAATTGACTGAAGAATTTGAAGATGTCAAATCTTCCTTCATGAAGCGAGCCAAGAATGCATATGCAGACGCTCTGGCAACTCTGGCATCATGGTTATCACTCCCAGAAGCACGGGTTATAGACATTTCAGTCACATGCATTGAACAGTCAGCACATTGTATGCATATCCAAGAGGCGCCATCATCTGCTGAACTGCCTTGGTATAGTGATGTTAAAGCTTTTCTGGAGTCTGACTGTTTCCCTCCAGGTATTTCTGCATCAGAGAAGAAGACTTTGACACGATTAGCATCTAAATATGTGCTCGAGGCCGGGCAGCTATGTAGACACCCCGATTTTGAGGTGACTCATTAATAATTTTCCAAATGATGCTTTGGATGTGGCTGACCCTTAAATCCCATTAGCCAGACCAACCCTAAGCTTGCAATAGGCCTGCAGCCCAATTAGAAATCCAGACAAGTAGGGGAGAGCACTTAGCTAGCACACCTACCTAGCACACTTAGCTAGCACACTTAGCTAACACACTTACTTGGCACATCTAGCTAGCACAATTACCTAACACACCTAGCTAGCACACCTGCCTAGCACACCTAGCTAGCACACCTCCCTGACACACATAGGTGGCGCACATAGCTGGAGCACCAAGCTGGCGCACCAACCTGGTGCACAGCCAGTTCTCAGGCTGCTGGTTGCTGGCTTTCCACCTCCCATGGCTGTTACCTCCAGCAACGAATATGTCATGGAATCTTCCAGGCTTTTCGTCTACGAGGCTCCCTGCATTCTCCATGGGTTACCCTTTAGAATTCCCTATAAATAGACACCTATAGGTAGCCATTTGGGGGATTAGAAAGTTGAAGACACACAATTGCAACCAGAATTCTACAGTTGTTCCTTTAAGCTGTTAGCTTTCTTCTTGCATCTAGAGATATTCCAAGCCCTTCCAGAGCATCAATGAGCTTATTATCTTGGGTTTTCTTTGAAGGAACATCTAGGACAATGTAGGCCTTCTCACCTTTCCTTTAATTCTTGTTCTTTTACATTGGAATAAGGCAGGTTAGAAACTTACATATGGTCTGATTTCCTTTATGTTTTCATGAGATTTCAATGATGATTTTGCTTATCCTTCTTGTAAGAAGATCTCTGTGACCGTGCTCGACCCGGAGGGAGGCGGGAAGGGGGTCACAGCTAGACATGGAAATCGGGTCGGGCCGGCCCAGGCCCGCTCGGCCCAGCCCGGGCCCTGTCCAGCCTGGGCCTAGAAAAATCACTCGTGGGCCGGGCCGAGCCAAACGGGCAGGCCCGCCCCGGCCCGCGGACTAGGCCCAGTTTGGCCCACGAAGCAGTCTAGGCCGGGCAGGGCTGGCCCGCGCACAGTGAAAAAAAAAAGAGATTTTGCAGTCGGCCCGTGGGCCCGGCCCGACCGGGCCGCCTGTTCCATGGGCCGGGCCGGCCCGGCCCAGCCCGAATTCCATGTCTAGTCACAGCCATGCCAAGATGGCGAAGGCGCAAGGATAGGATAAAAGAAAAAGAAAATGGAGTCGCCACCTAGTCTTTTAATGGAAAGACGAGGAAAACCAAGAAGAACCTCAAGAAAATCAAGAAGTGAGACAATATGCTCAATGAATGCGTGCT
>JAMKQA010247529.1:0-15588 GCA_024699735.1 Posidonia australis
ATGACTATGTGAAAGGGTACAATATGACTATGTGAACTATAGCAATTCTACCTAAGGAACAGAACAGCATCTCCTGAGACAAGCTTTTTCTTGTTTACAAATGCACTCCACCCTGTAGTAAGCAAATGCCTACGTGGTTGTCCTGCATATACAAGAAAAATCATAAAACCAATCACTTATTTAACTATGCGAACCACTAAAACACAGTATTTTGAAAGTAAAGTTACTTTAATATGATCGAACTTAATATGAATTCAAGTTGGAAAAGGAAATAAAGTTAAACAAATAATCGAAGCCTTTATTAGCAGTTGGTCTTATTGAATCAAAAGAATCTAATTAAAGAGCAAGGAAACTTAAGGAAGAGATTATCATTCTGAGTAATACTGAAAAGGATTTACTGCTAAAATCGAAAGGTTGTACGGAAGACGTCAAGAGGAGGAAGACAGAGGAGGAGACACAGCGGTGGAGGAGGAGGAAGACGTCGGAGCACGGAAGGCTGTGCGAGCGAGTGGAGGAAGACGTCGGAGGAGGAGGCACTGCGGAAGACGGAAGGCTGTGCGAGCGAGAGCACGGAAGACGTCGGAGCACGGAAGGAGCACAGAGGAGCACAGAAGAATGTTGGGAAAACGACTCGAGCGTCGGAGGAGCAGCGACAGAGGTTGCGTCCAGCGGAAGGCTATGCGGTCGTCAGGGCCGAGAGGGGGCGGCGGAGGTGGTGGTGAGAGAGGAGAGGTGAGTGAAGAGACAGAGAGGGCAGTGGTTGAGAAAGAGGGCGAGTCTTTATAATTTTAGGGTACTATTGTGAGGACTATTGCGAGGACATGTACTCGTAAAGTCCTCACTAATATATTGCGAGGACTACTACGAGGACATGTCCTCGTAAAGTCCTCGCTAATATATTGCGAGGACATGTCCTCGTAATGTGCTCGTTATAAGTCCTCACAAAATCTGATTTTTCTAGTAGTGAGAGTGCGTCCAGTGTCGTCAACCCCATGTGGGATATGCATGGTGAGAGAGTGCACTTTAGGACATTCATCTGCATTGTGGGTCGTTGCATGCCTCTTTAATAACTTGCATTTACGTTCGTTGTTCAGGTTCTGATGCCTGTTTCTCTTGTCTATTCATCATAGGGAGCTTATTGCGAGGTCCTTGACTAGAAGCTTGAGTGTCTTCGTCATGGGTGGCCTCCCGTGGTTGTCTTCTCTTGTTGATTCTCGAGTTATTCTCCCTTGAGGTTCTAGTATAAACCACTATAGCATTGGAGGCTCACCCCACTGCACCATCGCCCATACCATCACCCCAACTTCTCACCGCTTCAGCGATGGAGGCATTATCTCTACCTCCAGCACCACAATTGTACTTGTCACAACATGCATCACCATCACCTAATGGCCAAGCCATTAGTTGTGCGAGAGTATAGCATTTCTTGAGTCCATCGCCTGGAGCCTTGCTAGTGCCATAGCTGTTACTCCCGTACTCAACACCACACTCAACACAGCATACTCACTGCCCACCTCAACATCAAGTTAGGTCCCAACACATAGGTCACCACTACAACCTATACACACACTTTCCACCGTCAAGCTAATGCATCATGTCGCATTGGCTCAACAAGGACAACAACCTAAGCAGAAACAAGGCAGCCACACTAAAAGTAACTACACTCCACTAGGTGAGTCGCTAAGTGCCGTCTTCCCTTAGGTTGTGTCACTTCTGAGGCTCCTGGTTCCTCGTATGCCACAAAGCCCACTTCCCTAGTGGTATGATATGAGCACATTTTGCAATTATCATCGAGCCTCGGGGCACTTGATTGATAATTGTAACACTCTACGAGATGTCATTCAAATTTTGATCGACAATGGGAGCATTTTCGTTGGCACGCAAGGTGCAACACCCACATCTACTTCTGTGCCCTCACTGGCATCTAGTTCTGCATGCATTATACACCCACACACCATTGTCGAGCCGACACATCATGTTGTGTTAGCTCAGCAAAGGTGACCTTGCCGTAAGGAAAGCGACTTCACCCCACTTAGGGAGTTGTTGAGTGACGTCTTTCCAAAAGTTGTGCTACTCCTGTAGCTACCAGAGGTTCGTCCACCACCGAACCCACTTTTCCAGTGGTATAAGACGAATTTGTTCTACCAATTCCATCGGGCCCATGGACATTCGACAAACAAGTGTCATACTCTCTAGAGTGTTGTCCAAGATTTGATTGACAATGGAATTGTTGTTGTCAATCCACAGGAGGCATCACATACACTAGCATGTGCACCTGCACCAACACATACACATGCATGTGCACACCCTAGAATAGCCAACCTCACCCTGTTTGAGCAAGCAAGCTTTGAAGATGCTGGAACCTTTGGGATCCCCTCTCTCCCAATTCTTTCCTTGGGAATCCATCTAGCCCCATCAGCCTTGTTTGTCCTCTTGTCTTTTCCCAAGTTTTGGCCGACGACACTCACGTGTGCCACTCTTTTTCCTATTTTCCCATGGGGGGCCAAGCCAAAAGTTTGTCAGTTTGCCACGCACCGATTTAACCCTGCACGTGTAAATACCCTAGATTTGGCAAGAGACAGTAGTCACAGTAAATATCAATCCCAACAACAAATACAGTTCCAATGGCAATTGTGGTCACAATAATGATTCTAGCAACTTCAGTTACACCTGCCATAATTCCAGTTTCCAGTGGCACTGCTAGGAGTTACTATGGACCCTAATGGCATCAATAAAATAGCAGCAACAAGGATTGGAGTTGTATCCTTTTCCTTTGCTTCCTTTATTATTTCTTTTTGCATCATCATATATCAAAACACAAAAAAAATAGAAAAAACACAAAAGTTGAAAATAAAAAAAAAAACACAAAACAAAAAATATTAAAACAACAAAAATATAGTTTGCTTGTTGAACATTCTGCCCAGTGACGAACATCAAAAAAGCTTACCTATGTTGGAATGGACTATCTCTCCTCAGTTGACGGTACTCAGATGACCAAGTTAGCAAGGGAGCTACTGTACATCAGAGCCGGATGAAATGTCCAAACACTGTAGGGACCCTACACCTCAAAAAGGGAGATAAAATGCTAGGGTGACTGAGCTAGTGAGTCAGAAAAAAAATACATACACATGGGCATAAAAGAATAGAGAAGACAGAAGGCAAAGACAGAAGTCAGCCCAAGAGTGAGAGGCGTGCACCGTAGCTCTACCCTTACCATACCTTCGAGAAGAGTTGGAGCATGCACTGGTAAAATCGCACTTTTGAGGGACTGACCCACCCTCTTGCACTCCAGATCAGATCAGGCACCTATTACCTCCAAGTCAAGCTTAGAGCAAAACCACGCATCTATGGGGGAGTAAAAGAAAAATTAGCGATCTCAAAAGAATAGGTGCAAGACCCTAAAGAGTTTGGCATGGAGCCAGGTCCATTACACTACCTTACAGTGAGTTTGAGCACCACCACTACCCATCGAGAGCTACCCACAGCTTGTGAGTCTCTATAGCGTCAACTGAATCAAAAGCATTCTCCTCCTTTAATAGGCATATAGCTTTCCAACCTAACTAAGGGCACAGTCAAACTAAACAAGTAAATGACCTAAATAATGGATACAGCAAAAAAACAAACACAAATAGTAGGCAACAAAAATCATACTTAAGTGATAAAACATAACCCTTCTTGATCAAACAATAAAGTTATTCTTGAAAATTTTATCTGCACGCTTGTACAATCCACCACGATAGTCATTATCACCACAATTTTGCTTGCTTCAGTCTTTTTACTTGCATATTGCAATACACTACAGGATTTCGCCAATGCCTTCAACCAAGGGGCATTTTAGTTCCTCTCTAGTCAGAGTGCACGTACAACAATGATAGTTGTTAGGACATGGGCTACACAGATTTACAGAATCAGTAGCATGATAATGATCACCCTATAGTAGTTCAAGTTTAGCAAACACTATCTGGGGAATACACGATGATAGCACAACCCAGTATAAAACAGTCAGAACACAATGGCTAGATAAGTGATAGAACTGCACAGCCTTGACGTCCCAACCAGAGGTAGACTACAGGTTATCACATTTCATCCTGCCATCTGAGTATGATTCAAGATAGTGGTTGAATATACATTCCTCCAATCAGTAAACAATTGTGTCACTTGCCTTAATAAGAGTCAGCCTCGGCTACTCCAATGATTCAAAGTGCACCTACAGTCACTGCCTAATCCCAAGTCTTTACATTCTCAAGTGATGTCCAACACTTCCTGTGGCAGCCTGACTCAATGCTAGGGGCATCTGTTTTGCCTTGATATCTCCTAATCTACCTTCTATTTTCATTGAGCATCGTTCACCTTTTATGCTAGGGGCATGTCAACTACTTTCTAGCCAGGCTCACACAATCTACTACTCTATTCATCAAAGGCAGGTTGGTTGTTATTTGGTTAGGACCTACACATCAAGCAATTCATTGCACATTTTAACTAGGGGCATTTCAGCTGTTCTTTGGGTTAAAGTGTGTGTACAGCAGGAGTATCTATTAGCTGATCTCTAGTTAAGTGGTGATGATTGGTAGAGATAGCAGCATGACTGTGATCTCCACGCAACAATTCAAAATTCTGTGAATATAATCAGGAGAATGCCCAATGGTAGCACGGCCAAGTACAGAACCGTCAAAACACCATGGAAGAGCAAGAAATAGAGTAGAATATAGCCTAGACATACCAGTCAAAGGTGGGCTGCAATCCCAATCAAATGCTTGTGTCAAGTCGTCACCATTCGTTTTGCCCACTGAATGTAATTCAAAACAATAGTTGAATATATGTACTTCCAAACAGAAGGCGAATGTATCACTTACTTCAACTAATGACAATTTCAATCACACCAGTGATCCAAGATGCATCTATAGTTGTAGCCTGGCTTCTAAGACTCCAATACCCTCGAGCGATGCCTAACCTGTTCGATTCCAGAGGCATGTCAGCTACTCTTTGGTCAAGAGTCACCTAGGAGGTGCATGACAAGACACTAACTTATTGTGTATCCAGACCAGAGTCTTTGACCAAGGGCATGTGAACTGCTTTATGGAAAGGAGGACTATTCCAGGAACGCTTAGGGGATATCATACCTTCAGAGTGATAGTCAAGCACACATTCTTTTAAAGAAGTGATATTCATTACATAATGGCTCCTACAAAATAAAAACTACAACCAGACACTACAACGAGTCAAGCTTTAAGTCTGGAGTGTCATTGGCATGTTGCAAACACTCTGAATCCTTGATGGCATTGGGCACAAAAAACTAATCCCTAGTTGCCTCAACTAATATCCCACACAGCAGTAGTGATCCAAGGTGCACTTGTACTCGGGAATAAGATCTCGTTGGCAAACCCTTCTGGCTGAACAATTGGTTAGGACCCCTGCATCCTTATCTTCCAACATTCTTGTGGAAGTTTGCCTTGATATCGGGGATGTTGGCCTCGCCCGAGTATTTCTTGATCTACCCTCTACATCCTTCACAGCTCTTTGATCTTTCCTTGATACCAGGGGAATGTCAACTGCCTTTTGGTATCCTCTTCCTTCCTGCCTTGTTATCATCTTGCTCGGGGAATTCTCAATGGCCTAATCTCAGTTGATAGGTTCCACAATTTTCCCTTGTTAGGCTTATCTCGGACGGGTGAGTCTAGATGCCATCTTCTTCTAGGCTTCAAATTAAGTCTGGATAATCCGATCCTCAACTTCGCTTTAGACAGACGAAGTTCTTGTCTTTTGGCTTTCCATTCCAAATAGGTGGAATCCAAAGACATTTCTCTTTTAAGTTCACTTCGAACGGATGAAGTCCTTGTCTTCCAAGTTCTCATTTCAAGAGGGTGGAACTTAAAGACTCTTCTTTTGACTTTGCTCTAGACGGACGAAGTCCTTGTCTTTTGGTTTTGTTATTCTGAATGGGTGGAATCCAAAGACACTTCTTTTTTTCTAACTTTGCTCAAGACATACGAAGTCCCTGTCTTTTGGTTTTCCATTTCGAATGGATGGAATCCAAAGACAGTTCTCTTTTGGCTTCACTCCAGATAGATGAAATCCATGTCTTTTGGTTTTCCATTCTGAATGGGTGGAATCCAAAGACAGTTCTCTTCTGACTTTACTCTAGATGGACGAATTCCTTGTCTTTTGGCTTTCCATTCCGAATGGGCGAAATCCAAAGACATTTCTCTTTTAACTTCGCTTTGGACAGACGAAGTTTTTGTCTTTTGGTTTTTTCATTTCAAATGGACGGAATCCAGAGACACTTCTTTCAAACTCGCTCTGGTTAGACAAGTCTAGATTCCATCTTCTTCTAGGCCTCGGACGAGGTCTAAATGGTCCCATCCTAGGTTTGCTCCAGACAGACAAATCTAGGTGCCACCCTCTTTTTTGGACTCACTTCCATCAGATGAGTCTAGTTTCCATCTTCTTCTAGGCTTCGGATAAGGTCTTGATGGTCCCATCCTAGGTTCGCTCCGGACGAACGAATCTAGGTGTCACCCTCTTTGTTGGACTTGCTTCGGTCGGACGAGTCTAGTTTCCAATTTCTTCTAGGCCACGGATGAGGTCTAGATGGTCCCATTCTAGTTTCGATCCGAATGGATGAATTTAGGTGCCCCTCACCCTTTGCTGAATTTCTGTGCTGGATAGACGACAAAATCCAGAATCTTTTCCTTTCAAATTCGCTCTAGACGGACGAAGTCCTTGTCTTCCTAGATTTTCTTGTCGAATGGAAGAATCCACAAGCTCTTCATTCTAACCTCATTCAGGACGGATGAAGTCCCCTTGTCCCTTCCTTGTCTTTCGCTCGAAATGGACAGAGTTTAGGTTACTCTTTTGCGGCTTTGTTTCAGTCAAACAAGATTTCTTTTGGGCTGGTATCCCAAACTACCTAGTTGACATTTGTGACTATTTCTTGGCAAGTCGGATGCCTTGCCATGCTCTTTTCCTTTAGGCTGGTATCCCGAACTACCTTCGACAATACTCGTGGTTTGCTGGATGGATTCCCCACTCACCTTGTTCCTTCCCACCTTTTGGGCTGGTAGCCCAAACAACCTGATTGACAATCGCAAATTTGTCCAGAGATGGCAAACAACCATCAAATTGTCTGACGTCTCAACTGGCAGGGATACCTTGCCATGCCCTTCCCTTTTGGGCTGATAGCCCAAACTACCCGACTAACAACTGTTACATTGTCTGGAGTAGGCTGACAACCCAAATTTTTAGTGATAACTCTAAAAATTTATCATGCCCGCTTTCTATTGGTTGGCAAGCACCACAAGTCTTGTCCGGCACTTTTTTGACAAGATAGATAACCAGTCATGCCCTTTATGAGTTGTTTGGTCATCAACTTGTCATCCTGCATTACATACACCATTCATCAATATACATCAAGCACTACATGCATCATACATTCATCACGCATCATCATTCATTAGCATACATCATTCATTATCAATTGCATTCATGGCAACATCAACACAGCATTCAGCATTAGCATTCATCATTAGCATTAGCATCTGTGTTTTCAACATTGTTTTTTCTGCACTAGTGTTTGCACCATTGCTTTTACATTTTAATCATGTGTTCGACATCTATTTTCTGCATTGGCATTTCAGTGGTAGGTCATGACTTTCAGTGCATCCACCGAATAAGTGACTTGCTACCAGTAGTTAACACTTTCCCATAGGTTTTAGGCGGGGTGTCATTGTCAATCCTGAGCATTGGTCTCGTTTACCCTTGGCCTTGTGTAGGAGGGGAATCTGTAGACACCTTGGTTTTGCAAAGTTGCAGGTAGTCTTCTCTAAAATGGGAGTTTTGGTTGTTGGACACCCCACCACCTTCACCAAAGCCAACCACACAAAATTAACCCAACTTCACACCATAAACCCAAACTCAAAACCCTAATTTCATCTATAGCCTCAGTTGTACTTCAAACTAAGCCCACCTAAGCCCATGCAAACCAAGCCCATATATGCAAACCCCTCACCATCAAGCCCAAACCAAAGCCAATCCAATGGACCCAAGGGAAACCTAGCCATACAAAGCCAACCATCTTCACGTGGAAGGAGAGTGAAAAGAGAAGAGAGAGGAGTAAACAACCACACCAGAGAAAGCCCAAACCATCGCCTTGTAAACCCATCACCACATCACCCCACAGCTGCCTCCAGAAACCACCACCCATGTGTCCAAAGTCCAAGCTACATAGAGCAAGTGAGAAGAAGAACATGTACAAAGGAGAGAAAACCCATGCAGTAGAGAAGAGAGAGGATGCCCGAGGAAACCCTGTAGTAGCCCTAGCCAAACTGAAGCCCTTAGCTGCAGCCCAACGATCACTGTAGCCACTTCTCATGACCTGACCCTCGAATCAACGCCACTAGTTGCTTCACCACAAACCCAGGAAACTGTCGATCACCTCTATTGACACTCTGCAAGTAGGCGAGGGAGGCATTTGAAGGGTAGTGAGGTTGTTCTATAAGTTTGCTAGCAGGGTTGTTAGTTTGTTAGGGTGATGTTTAGTTGGTTAGGATGTTGTTTAAGTCTGTTAGTTTGTTAGGGGTGTTAGTGGGTTATTGGAGCCGTTGGCAACCTCACTTATAAAAGAGACGACAGTCTAATGGAAGGGAGGAGGAGAGGTGATTACAGTGATCCCAGAGCTTGGGGCCTTCCTCCCTTAGCGATCCAGTGCATTATAGCCAGCTCCGATCCTTTCTTCAGCTAGCTCCAGTCATCTTCTCTAGCTTTGACATTCTAGTCACAACAGCTCTAGCTAGCTCGCACGGCCATTCCAAGCCCTCATCCACCAGCTAGTGACCCTCTGCCAAGTGCCTTCGACACCGCATTGGCCGCCTCCGACACCACAAAGCACTATCCGTCGGAGAAGACATCGTCACTGGGAAAGGTGTGTTTTCACAAATAAGTCCTTGCCCTTGAGCTCTTCCTTCCATACCTCTCCATTTCAAGCATCTTCCCTTTCATCCCCTCGACTTTCCTAAGGTGTAAGCGGTGCACTGAAGCCTCTGTTTGCTCCTTGCAGTCGAGGTCGTCGACGAGATCACATCAACGGCGAGTTAGGTCAGGGAGCAAACACGCATAGCCTTCCTCGCATCCAAACGTTTGCACACCTTCCTCACCTCCTCCTCGACCTTTTGCAGGCCTCCGATTGATGCACTACGGCCTCTGTTCACCTCTCGTAGGCAAGCTCGTCAGAGAAGAGAGGCCTAATGGTGAGGAAAGTCGGGGGAAGCACACACATAGTCGTTCATGCATCTAGCCATTAGCATTCCCTCCTCTCCTCCTCCTCAATCTTCCAAGGTCCTTCGATCGACGTGCCAGAGACCCAATCCACCTCCTACAGTCAAGCTCACTAGAGAAGACAGAGCCGACAGCGAGATAGGTCAGCAAGGGCTTGCACGCATCCCTTCTAGCCTCCAATAGCTCACACGCTTGCCTCTTGATTCCCTCAACATTCTAGAAGCTTCAATTCTCTACTCCCCATTCTCTGTTAGCAGGTCGTCAAGGAACCCATGGGCAAAGCGAGATCAATGTCGAGAGGAGGTGGGGAGAACAGTCTGGGCAACCAAGCCCTTGTCTATGTGTTTGCTCTTGCTCGCACGAGTCTATCCATGCTCCCCAAGCCTTCAGAATGTCGACCCGTCGCGTTGGAGTCTCTAGATACTCCATGCCATCGTGCTCGTCGGTGGAGCCAAGTCGTCGACAAGGTTGCTCAGCAAGTTGTCACCACTGTTGTTGGCAACCAAGTGCTGTCGCCAAAATGCTCGACGACACAATCCCATGTTTTGGATATTTTACATTTTATTCCCAGCACTTATTCACTTCTTCATTCTTGTAATGGTTTCTTGCTCATCAGCCCCTAGATTTTATCTTTTCCTTGTGATTGACTCCACATGGCATTCACACACATTCCCATGCATACTTGCCATACATACACTTATCCATGCATGGGGAGACAATTTGCATTGCTATGTGTCAATTTGGTGAGAAGAGGAGATGCAATCGCCGATGAGGATTGTTTCAAGCAAGTAGCTCAAGCCCCATCTCTTTTGTGCACAGTAACATGTGTTAGGTCACTTTGGCACATTTACACCTATCTTTTATTCATCTTAAGCATTAGGTTAAGCATTGGCATAATCCTTTCTTTAATCTAGAACAAATAAGCTTCACAGCTTAGCTTTACAACTTGCCAAGTGACTCTTAATGGGGAATTTGGGAGATGAACCCAATTGACAGACCTTGGAGGCGAGTCACCAAAGCGAGACTTCATGGTGACTTTGGGCGATGGAGAAAACAAGTGCGGATGGCTGGCATGACTCGCTCAAGTCATAGCAGGCATTCGATCAGAACCCCATTCTTGTACCTATGTTGATTTCTCATATTGTTCATACATATTGTTTTTCATGCATAATTCCCATACATGCTCATGCATGCCACACACACTTCTCATGCATATCCATATATATATTCTCATGCATATTGTTTTCATGCATATTTCTCATGCATACCGTACATATGTTCCATGCATATTCACACGTATATTCTCATGCATATCAAACATTGTCACATCTAATTGAATTTGCTTTCTATGCCGCATTTCACGACTTTAATCTAACTTTATAATTTTATTCTTTATTGGTTTTCATGTCACCTGAGAGTGCACATTAATAGGCATGAAAAATGCCGCCATTGACCCAAATTAGGATTATTTTCCCTCTTTTGACATTCATAAGCATTTTTAGTTTCCACTGTTTTGTGTGACTCTTTCTCCGAATATTTCTGATTTTTACATGATTTCCTCATCACTCTAGGGTGTACATTAATTGGCATGTAAATGCCTACATTGTCCCTTGAATTATTTTCTTTACTTTCTTCTTTATTTCTCTTGGGGATTTCACATCAGATCCACGCATTCACATTAGGCATATGCATCGAAAGTAGATGAGCATGCACACACTTAATTCATGAGCAAGAAGTAAGCCTTGAAAGACCAATTTCTCGGGCGTATGAAGGTGACTAATTCCTTCCCCATGCATAACAAGAATCTACCCTTTCTCTGGTCCGTAGTAATTTGCGTGCTACATCCATTAGGTTGAGTCCTTGAGTGACGTTTTCCCAAAGGTTGAATCATTTCTGAGGCTCCCAAACCCTTGTCTACTATCGAATCCTCTCCCACGATGGTATGACATGAGCGCATATTATAGCTTCCACTGTCCAGTCAACAATTCGACTGATGGCTGCCTCACTTTGTAGGATGCCATTCAAAACAAGATTGACTAGAAGGTTATCAATGTTAACAAGCAGGAGGTGGTACCAGCACAAACACCTACACCTGCACCTGCACACCCTAGCATAGCCAGCCTCTCCTCATCTAGGCTTGCAAATTCCGAGGGTGTAGGGACATCAGGGGTCAACATCCTTTCTCCCATCCTTTTTTATCTTGATTCTTCCCTAAGGGATCCTTCCGATATCATTGGTGTGTTTTCTTGTCCAATCCTTTCTTGACTCTATTTGGCGACACTTGCATGTGCTATTCCTATTCCTGTTTTCCCATAGGGGGCTAGCCTAAAATTTGCCAGTTTGCCACACACCAAACCGATCCTTTGAGTGCAAATCCCCTAGATCTCAACATGAGGCAACAGTCACAATCATTATCAGCCTTGGTGGTTCCAACTTTCCTAGTAGTAAAAATAGCACTACTAGAATAATCAGTGATCACCACCAGCATATTCAATAGCAGCAGAACAACAAGCAATGGGGACCATCATCATATCTTTTTTCTGTTTCTTTGTTGTTTCTTCTTTGCTTCATCATGCATCAAAAAATTCAAAGCACCAAAATATCAGAAAAATCAAAAAACAAAAAATAGAAAAAAAATAAAAAATGAAAAGATCATAACAAAAACAAAACATCTTACATGTCAACAACTCTGCATGATGATGAAAATTAGAAAGCTAGTCTGCATGGGAGATGATTGCCCCTCCTCAGTTAATGCTGCCTAGATAAACAAGCAAGTGAGGGAGCCACCAACCATTGAGAGCTGAGCGAAATCTCCAAACTCCACATTAACCCTACACCTCCAAAAGGGAGATAAAATACTAGGGTGACTGAGCAAGTGAACCAAAAAAGAAATATACATCTGTATGGGCGTAAATGAACAAAGAAGATAGAAGTTAGCCCAAGAACAAGGCGCATTGCATAATTCTACCCCTCCTATATCTTGGAGAGGAGTCAGAGCAAATGCCAGGGAAGCCTACACCTTCAAGGGACTAGCCCCCCTCCTACAGCAAAGCCTCTAGCCCAGACTAGGTGCCTATTACCTCCAAGCTAGAGGGATATAGCGAACTTGTGCGTCTATGAGGGAGAAAAAAAATATTAAAGATCTCAAAAAGAAGAAGGGGTAGAGCCCTATAGAGTTTGGCATGGAGACCGATCCATCACCACCCAGCACAGTGAGCCTAAGCATCCCCACCCACCAAAGAGAGCCACCCACAACTTGTTAGTCCTGGTACGGTCAATTTAGTCAAGGGTATCCTCTTCCTTTCCAACAGACAAGAGGCTTTCCCACTAAGGGCAATAATAAAACCAACCAAAACCAACTAGCATACTTGCTTGCAAATAATCAAAAAATCACTCATTGATAATCAATCTACTTGCTTAAAACTCTATTGCTTGCTTAGGCCTAACCTTGTAGGTTCTCATTCAGCACCTAACCAAGGGCATGTTAGCTGCCCTTTTAAGTCACATAATTCCATCACAGCAACATCCAGAATCCATTTTTATCCACCAAGGGCATGTAAGTTGCTCTTTGATTAGGACTCATGCATCATGCACTTGACAAGGCATAGACCTACTACACATCGAGCAAAACACTTGGGCAAAAGCCTTCAACCAGGGGCACTTTAGCTGTTCTGTGGAAAAAAGGGGATCGCTCTAACAATACTTAGGGTAGAATTGCACTTCTAGCATGACAGTCAAGCACACGTTCTTTTTAAAGATGTAACTATCATTATGTAATGCCTGTAGAACCTGTGGAGCCACAACTACAGCCGCCCACAATCTCGAGTATAAAGCCTCAATCCCCCCTTCCAACAAGCCTCAGACATCTGGTGTCTCCAGAAACATCGGATATAGGCAACAAACCTCCATCATTCTACAAGTAGCATTAGATCATACAGCAATAGCGATCCAAGGTGCACTCACAGACAAGATCTTGCTGGCAAACCCTCTTCGCTAAACCAACCGATTAGGCCCTGCCAGCATTCTAGCTTTCCTATGGCAGCTCGTGTCAATACTAGGGGCATCTTTTTGTCCTAGTATCTCCTCGACCTACCCTCCCTTCCAGATCTACCATTATCATCATCTTAATAACAAGGGTATGTCTACTGCTTTGTGGTATTGTTCCCATTGATACAAAGGGCATGTTAGTCGCATTGTGGTATTGTTCCCTTTGCTACCAAGGGCATGTCGGTTGTCCTTTGGTATCATCTTACCCATCCTTTTTGGGCATCGAATTCTTGACTTTGTCAGATGTCCTGCCTCTTCTGGCTTGGCGTTAGATTTCTGAGTCCGCCAATGGTCCCTTTTGGCTGGTAAGTTTGATATCGTACCACATCCTTCCTTCAGTCGATAAGTCTAATATCTTACCACATCTCTTTTGGCTATTAAGTCCAATATCTTACCACATCCTCCTTTGGCCTGTAAGTCCGATATCTTATCATATTATCCTTTATCCAGTAAGTTTGACATATTATCATATCCTCTCTTTTGGTCAGTAAGTCTAATATCTTACCACATCATCCTCCCTTTTGGTTGGTAAGTCTGATATCTTACTCCTTTGGCTGGTAAGTTTGATATCATACCAGATCCACCCTTTTGGTCAATAAGCTTGATATCTTACCACATCCTTCCTATGGCTGGTAAGTCTGATATCTTACCACATCCTTCCTTTAGTCAATAAGTCTGATATCTTACCACATCCTCCTTTGCCCTGTAAGTCTGATATCTTACCATATCCACACTCTTTTGGCCAGTAAATCTGACATCTTACCACATCATCCTCCCTTTGCCTAGTAAGTATGATATCTTACCACATCCTCCATTGGTCGGTAAATCTAATTTCTTACCGTATTCTCCTTTTGTCGGTAAGTCTGATGTCTTACCATATCCTCTCTTTTGGCTGGTAAGTCCGATATCTTACCACCTTTTGGCCAGTAAGTCTGATATCTTACCATTTTCCCTTGGAGTCTGATATCTTACCATATTCTCCATTGGTCGGTAAGTCCAATATCTTATCATATCCACTCTTTTGGCAGGTAAGTCTGATATCTTACCACATCATCCTCCCTTTGGTCGGTAAGTCTGATATCTTACCACATCCTCTATTCAACTGGTAAGACTGATATCTTACGACATCCTCTATTCAACTGGTAAGTCTGATATCTTATCACATTCTCCTTTGGCCGGTAAGTCCAATATGTTACCATATCCTCTCTTTTGGCTGGTAAGTCCGAAATCTTACCACATCATCCTCCCTTTTGGCCAGTGAGTCCTATATCTTATCATAGCCTCCCTTTTGGCCGGTGTAGATATCTTGTTTTGGCACTCCCTTATTGTTTTTAAGTCTTACCACACCATAGCATACTTTATTCATCTTTAGAAGCCTTTTCCTTAGCCCAAGCACTCTCCAAAGTCCCATTTGCTAATCTAGGTTGTTGAAAGCTGAGTGAAAGCTTTTAACATTGAAAGTTGAAATCCAACATTCAACATTGAAAGCTAAGTATCCAGCGTTCAACGTTGAAAGTTTTGTTTTCAATGTTCAAAATTGAACGCCTGAAATCCTTCATTCTACACCTCTAGGTCATTTCCCTTCTATTCCGATCAAATATTCCTTTTTGGAATCAACGTAAGTCATTATTATTTTCAACGAGTCTTCTTCCCTTATTTAAAGGTTTTTATTACCTCATTAAATGACTTGTTTGACCCACATTAGACTTGGCAACTAAATTTGGTAAGTTTTTAGCCTAGAGGTGTTGAAAGGGTGATTTGTTGCGTTCTACATAGAATGTTGGATTTCCTACATTCTACACTTGACAAACTAGCCTTGCCACATCAGCCACTTTCTTTCTTTGGGAAATTTTGAATTCAAAATGTTTCCTTTTTTGTAAGATCCCTTGTAACACCCAGAAATTCATTTAATTGTAAATATACTCTTTAATGAATTTTATAATGTGATGGTGTTACTGGCGCAAGGCCATTTTGGTAATTCTATGGTTTTGTAGTTGGGTCTCACTATTTGGCTTGTTTTATGCCTTGTCATTTTGTGCGCACTATGCTTGTGGCACTATGCAAGTGTGGATGTGTAGGTGGTGTTGGGTTGTTGGCCTCATGCTTTAAAGATTGTGGTTGGCTGAGGACATGCGGGTGCGTATGCATGCATGCGCTTGGTAGTTGGATGCATGCCTATCTAACGTTTCCCGTGCGTATAAGAAGACTTGGACGAGCAAGCTTCTCCCACACTCTTCTCCTTCTTGTTCCTTCCCCACCAACTTCCTCTAC
>JAMKQA010247530.1:0-40243 GCA_024699735.1 Posidonia australis
AGCACATGAATCTTTTTCTTCTTCAAATATCGTCCCTTTTATGCTTGAATCTTTTGAGTCTTTCAATGATCTTCCTTGCAAATATGAACTATGAAATAATCTCATAAAGCACATTAGTCTTTTGTTATCATCAAAAACAAGATAAGGCTAATAAAGCCAACAGTTAAGACCCACTGGAGGCGTTTGAGGATTGTAATGGAGACACTGAGGTAGCATCAGCTTTATGCCAAGTTCTCCAAGTGCGAGTTTTGGCTGGCAAGAATGTCTTTCCTTGGTCATATTATTTCAGGAGAAGGCATCAAGATAGATCGAGCCAAAGTGGAATTTGTGAGTAGTTGGGCTAGATCGAAGACAGTGACTGAGACTAGAAGTTTTCTCGGCCTAGCAGGATATTATAGGAGATTCATTCAGAATTTCTCCAAGATTGCTACACCATTGACCAGACAGACTAGGAAGGAAGTGCACTTTGCCTGGGATTGGTAGTGCGAGGAGAGCCTCAATGTGTTAAACGCTCGTTTGGCATCTACCCCAGTTTTGACTTTGCCCTCTAGGAGTTGCAGTTTTATAGTCTATAGTGATGCTTGTGGGACTAGTTTGGGGTGTGTGCTGATGCATCATGGTAGGGTGGTGGTGTATGCCTCGCACTTATTGAAAGATCATGAGAAGAATTATCCCACCCATGATTTAGAGATGGCAGCTGTTGTGTTACCTTGAAAATTTGGTGCCATTATTTATATGGCGAACAGTTTAAGCTGTACACAGATCACAAGAGTCTGAAGTACATCTTTACTCAGAAGGATTTGAACCTAAGACAGAGGCACTGGGTGGAGTATATTAAGGATTATGATTTCAGTCTATCCTACCACCCAAGGAAGGCTAATGTAGTTGCAGATGCTCTAGGCAAATGCACTCACGTTATGGCTAGTCTGATGAGCCATGAATGGAAATTGTTAGAGGGACTAATGGAGTGCAGGCCTCGGAGATAGTCTCAGGGTCCCACCAGAGTAGTGCCGGCTAATTTGTTTGTTTGCCCGAGAATGATCGAGGCGATTGTCATAGCTCAACAATGTGATTCTTTTGTGTCAGATATCTGGAGGAAGCTGGAAGTTGGTAATGCCCTTCACTTTTCAGTAGGGGTAGACGATGAGTTGAGGTATGATTTGAGATTATATGTAACTTAGATAGAGGAAATCAAAAATAGTTTGTTGGATGAAGCTCACCGCTCCAGATACACTATTCATCCAGGAAGCACCAAGATGTATAAAGACTTGAAGAAGAACTTCTGGTGGCCTGGGATGAAAAGAGAGATTGCTGAGTATGTGGCGAATTGTGCAACCTGCCAAATGGTGAAGATAGAGCACCAGAAGCCCGGGGGGACTTTGCAGCCTCTGGACGTTCCAGTGTTGAAATGGGAAAATGTGTGGATGGACTTTGTGACGGGTTTGCCACAAACTCGAAGAAAGAATGATATTGTGTGGGTGATAGTGGATCACCTTACGAAATCGGCACATTTCTTGCCAATGAGGGTGGATCCCCCTTTGGCAAAACTGGCAGAGTTGTATGTGACTGAGATTGTGAGATTGCGTGGTGTCCTAGTGTCTATTGTGTCTGATAGAGACACGAGGTTTACATCGAGATTCTAGGGAGCTCTAAAGGAGGCTTTTGGCACAGTATTGAATTTTAGCACTGCTTTCCACCCTTAGATGGATGGCCAGACAAAGAGGACCATCTAAACACTAGAGGACATGTTGAGGACCTGCGCCTTGGATTTTGGTGGTAGCTGGGAGGATCATTTACCTCTGATTGAGTTTTCATATAATAACAGTTACCACGCTAGTATTGGTATGGCACCATATGAGGCATTGTTTGGCAAACCCTACAGGACACCCACTTGCTGGAGTGAGGTGGGTGAGAGGCAGTTAGTGGGGCCTAAAATCGTACAGCAGTACGAGAGCAAGGTGGATCTGATCAGGAAGAGGTTGTTGTCTGCCTAGAGCTGGTAGAGGAGCTGTGCTGATAGGAGGCGGAGACCTCTAGAATTCGAGGTAGGAGACTTCATTTTCCTAAAGGTTTCACCAACCAAGGGTGTGATGCGGTTCTGTAAGAGAAGCAAGTTGAGCCCAAGATATATTGGACCATACCAGATTACCAAGGGGGTTGGCGAGGTGGCATACAGACTAGATCTGCCTCCAGAGTTGGCGGGTGTACACAACACCTTCCATGTGTCTATGTTGAGGAAGAGTTTGGCTGATGCATCCCAAGTGATACCAGTGTAGCCAGAGGAGCTGCAGGAGGACTTGTCTATGCTTGATAATGCTGTTCAGATACTGGACAGGAAGGAGCAAGTCATCATGAATAAATTGATTCCATTGGTGTTAGTTCAGTGGCAACACCATGGTACAACGGAGGCTACCTGGGAGCGCAAGGTCGACATCCAGAGAAAGTACCCCTACTTGTTTTATTAGAGCTGAATTTCGAGGACGAAATTCTTTTAAGGGGGTAGGATGTGACACCTGGGCCTGATTATCCATTTTAATTATATACCATTTAATTGATTGTGATATTGCTTAAATGGTTTATTAATGAATAATCTGTTATTTCTTGGATGAGTGACGTTGTGGTTGGCTTTCTGTGCACTTGTTTGTGATCTGGGACCAATGTGGAGTTTGATTTGAGGATGCACAGTTGCCCCAATTTACGTGCTTGTCTTTTCTTCATTCTCTCTCCTTCGTCTCTTCTGACGGGATGGATGGCCGGTGCCAAGCTAGTGGTGGCGGAGATAAAGAGAAGGAGGCTGGAGTGGGTAGAGGAGGAGCGTGGCGAGAAAGGAAAGGAAGAGGCGCGAGAGTAGGGGCACGTGAGTTAGGAGGAGAAGGGTATACGGGTGGGTGCTTCCACTGGGGGGCGAGGTTCACTGGAGCTTCGCTGAGGCGTCGCTGCGGTGCGGTGAACTAGCCGGAGTTCTGTGGGCCACCAGAGAGGTATGTGATCCCTCCCTTCTCTCATTATTGCTTCCTTGGAGAATAATGATGGAAAATGCATGAAAAATCATAGGAAAATAGTAGAAATGATGGAAATGTGATTAATGATGTGAATGTGTAGGGATCATGCTAGATTGTGTGAATTTCGTGAGTTTCTGGTAGATAATGACTTAAATGATTTAAGGTTTACCTCTAAGCATGTTTCCTTTGAGAATTTATATCTCCTTGTATGGTTAGTGAAATCATGATTGGATTGAGGGGTTTTGATGTAGAATCAAGAGTCTACGCCCCATGATTTATTGATGATTTATGATGGGTGTTTGGGGGGTCCGATCGGGACTCCAAATTTGGGCAACTTTCACCGCCTGAAATAGGGGTGTGCCCTATCTGCGAGGAATTTGGTATGTCGAATTTATTCGGTATGCCGAAATCTAGCAGATTAGGCTAGATCCCAGGTTTCGGTAGACCAAAATCCTCCGGTCGACCGAAATAGGTGGTTTCGGTATACCAAAATGTTTGGTATACCGAAATCAGGAACTACGGTATACCGAACTAGAGATGTGGTCTGCCGTTTTTCCCTGACCTTGATATGCATAAACATGAATTTAAATGAAGGATATGCCAGTGATGTCTTCCCCATGTAATGACATGGAGGAATGTGGAACCCAAATAAATAAATTTGGGCGTGTTTTTGGGTCTTGACCACATACATGAATAAAAAGGTTGATTTTGTGTGGTTTTGGGTTTTAGACCATATAAATGAACAAAATGGCTGATTATGCATGGTTTTGGGCATGAGACCCAATTTATGATTTTAAGCATGGTTTTCATGACGTGAGTTGAGACCCCAGTGGAGGGTCAAGTGTTGCTAGGAGACAAATTCCTACAACGGAAAGAATGAAATGGAAAATGGTTTTGAAAAGAAAAGTTTAAAGAGTTTTGAAATGAAACACTAATAATTTGTTAAGAGACCTCGAGGGTTGGTGTCGACAACGTGGTAGTAATATGAGGCTCCAATGAACCAATTGCCAGACACGACTGTGGCTGTCGAGCTTGAGACGGTGTAGGTTGAGCCTAGGTTTTTGAGCCTAGTTGTTTGGGTCACCGACGGTGTAGGCTGAGCTTTGGTCGTTGTACCTAGTTGTTCGGATCACCGAGCTCATGACGTTGTAGGCTGAGCCTTGGTCATTGGACTTAGTTGTTCGTGTCACCGACGGTTTAGGCTGAGCCTGGGTCATTGGACCTAGTTGTTCGGGTCACCGATGGGGCGTCAGATAGAGACGTATCCCCGTGCACATATGAAAAATGAATTGAGGCTGGTTGGCCAGGGCAGTGACATCCTACACGGGGTATTTCACCGCAGCAGTGTAGAAAGGTAGGGGAAAGGATGTCCTTGCCTACTGCTTCTGTGCATGGTTACCCTTGATCAAGGTAACAACAATAAAGACACGTGGAAATGAATAAAGAAAAAGAAATGTGATTTGGTTTGGATTGGACCAATGAAATAGTCCTAAAATCCTAAAATGGATTATTGATGATGTTTTACCAGTTACCAACTTGTATTTATGATTTGATTTGAGCCCGAGAGGCATTGTATTTTAGGCTAGACCTGGTCAGAAATGAGAATTTGAAAGTGTGATTTTGGGATGAATTCCCAAGTATTGAAAAGTATATGTTTTGGAAAATGAGTTCCAAAGGTTTTGAAAGAAAATGCAAAGGTGTGTTTTTGAAAGAGAATGTGGTTTTGGATTGAGTTTCCAAATGTTTTGAGGAAAGAAAATAAACATGGCTTTTGAAAAAACATGAATTTGGGATTGAATTCCCAAGTGATTTCTAATAAAAAGAGAAAAGAGGATTTTCAAAAGAAAACCAAGTTATGAAAATCAAAGAAATGAGTTTTATATGTTTTCAAAAATTTTGTGGTTTGTGTGTTTGAGCGTACTGGGTGACTTAGATGTCACTAACATGTGCTTGTTGGTTTTCAAGTGCAGACCGCGTGCAGCTGAGTTCCTGTGCAGGAGTTGGAGCTCCTAGCCGCACATTGAGATCCTGATGGTGTACCTTAGTTACAGTTATTTAATGTTTCTGTAATTAGTGTAATTATGCTTATGATACTGTAATTTAGTAGCATGCCCGGGATCGAGGCGTTACTGGTGGGCACTATGCATCGTGGCACTATGCGTGTGGGGCTCGAGTGTGGGTCTGTGTGGGGCCTATGTTTGTGGCCCCATTGGTGGGAGCGAGTTGGTAGTGTGAGTTGGGTATGCTCGTGCAAGATTGTAGGTAGGTAGGACATTCGGTTGTGCACGTGTTCAGGTACAACCTTGCATGGCTTTATAAGCTCATGCGCATAGAGCACGACCACAACCCACCCTTCCTTTCCTCGTCTTTCCCCTCTTCTTCACCGTCACGAGCATGCCATCCCTCTCCCTCCCCCTCCACTTGTTTTCTCTCTCCCTCCATTCACTCCCCCTCCTTCTTGTCTTTCTTACTCTTCCTCCCTTGTTTTCTCTCCTCCCAACATCTTCCTCCTTGTTTGGTGTGCTCAAGAGTCGGTGGCGGTGTGCGGCAGAGTGCTGTGGTGCGTGGAGCCCGGGCAAGGGTTGGGACCGTTGGAGTCGGTTGGAGGAGTGCCGAAGATTATTTCTCAAGTACGCACCTCTAACCCATGATTAGAGATCTTGAGAATTGTAGAAATTGATAGGATTGCGTGAAATCCAGGTAAATTTATTATGATTTATGAGTATTTATGGAGGTATTTATGGGTGTTAATGGCCGTAGATGAGTTTTGGGTCATTTTGACCCTTATGCCTTTGCGAATTTATATATTGATGAATGGTGAATGGTTTTTTGTTTTGTTTGTTGGGATTTGCAGTAGACTCAAGGGTCTACGTCTTATGTTTTATGTGAAATTTTTGGTATTTGTTTTGGGGCTCTGATCAGTGGTCCCACTTTCGATAATTTTGAAATGTGTAGGTTAGGCCATTTTCTATTTTTTGTAGAAATCGGCATACCGAATAATTTTGGTATGTCGTTTTTTATCAGTTTTGGTCCTCTAGTCGAAATTTGTTCATCGGATTTCAGGTGGTCGACCAAAATAGTGAATTTTGGTTGACTAAATCATCTTTCGTATACCGATTTTGGCCTGAGTGTTGACCGTTCACTGAATTCGGTTGACTGATCCAAATCGGTCTATAGAACAAAGGATTTTTAGCATACCGAACCTACTTTTTGGCATGCCAAATCAGGGCCCAAATGCTTTTATAAAATGTGATTTTTCGTTGGTTTCTAGATTGGTTTTATTGTCCCTTAGAGATGGAATTGTGGGCTGTCAGTGGTGGTCCCTTGGGACACCTAATTTGCAGTTTTGCTGAGGTTTTGGAAGAATTTTCAAAGATATAAAATGGTTTTGAAAATGATTTCAAAAGAGATAAGTTGGCAGATTTGGAAAATGATTTTCCTAGTTTTCTGTGTGCAGGCTGAGACACTATGGGATCGTATCATCGGAACCAGGGAATGTGACAACATTCTCGGGTGGTCAGGTGCAACTCCATGGTTGAGGTCGGGGTCTGAGATACCTGAGGCTAAGGGACGTCCGGTCTTAGAGGTATGAGACTCCCTGACTATATTCTGAAGGTTAGGGTTGTGGTCCGCTGGTTGAGGTGTCTTGTTGCATGACGTGGGGTGTGATACTCTACCTGTTGCTGTGAGCACTGAGGCTCGGCTGTTGTCGGGTGTGGAAGTATGACTCTCCCTCCTGAGCGCCGTGTATAAAGAACATCGTGAGGAGGAGGACGTTGTGGTGGCTAATGTTGGTTGGAAACATGCCCCGTAGCTGGTAGCATCCTGAGAGACAGAACAACCATCCTTGGGAGGGATTGGCTTTGTGAGGGTTCTCCAAATGGGAGAATCGTAGGATGGTGGTTAGCTCCTACATAGATTACCACACCATGGCAATGCAAAACGTCATGGTTGCTCCTCAATGGACTGCTTGTGGCCTGAGTTTGGTTGCTTGGTGCTGAGCTTCCCGACTAATTGTGTGTGGTTTTGGCCATTGAGGGCCTTTGCTTGTGGTTTTGGGCTGGTACAGCCGTGGTTGTGGTTTTGGGCTGGTACAGCCCTGGTTGTGGTTTTGGCCGGTGTGGGCATGGTTTGTGGGGTTTTAGAGAAAATGGTTTGCGAAATGAATTTAAAAGAAAATTAATTATGTTTTCGTTTTCCCGCCATTTCTCGTGGGGTGCATGCTGGGTGACTTATATCACTTATGTGTTTTCCTCGTGTTTTTGGGTTGCAGGTGCAAGCAAGCAAGAAGGTTTATCATAGTGCATATAGATCAGAGTCTCGTAGTCGCACACATAGGTTCTTGGTAGTCTAAATTTTCTATTTAGCTTTAATTTTCCTATAATTTAATTTGTTTAAATTGTTACGGGAAATGTGGGGCGTTACAGTATGCCACTACCCTAGCCTACACATTCTCCCACCAAATCCCTCCATCATCCCTAGGCCACATTCCACTACTCTACATAGGGAAACCTTGACCACAACCACTGCCTACATATTATCCTCAGCCTTCACCCTTCACTTTACCTTATAGCACCCCTCAACCACACCAACCCTACCAAGCTCAAGGATACCAGAGCTAGGGGCAATCATCCATCCAAAGTCCATAAATCACAAGGATGATTGCAAAAGCATTGGCAAAGGCAGGAGTCACCTCAGAAACTCCCACTAGCTTTAACACTTCCATGTTCCCGCATTTCACCCTATCATTGGGATTCAAGCTGCCAAAGATGAGGAAGTATGATGGAACTAGTGACCTAAGAAGCCACATAGCCACATTCACCATGGATGCCCTCCCTTACAAGTATGACCTAGGGCTCACTATCTACCTATTCTTCAGGACATTGAATTGATGTGAAGTGTTGAAGTGGTTCGATACTCTCACGGCACATGATCTCCATTAGTTCAAGATGGTGGAGGAGAAGTTCCTGAACCAATATAGCCATTGTGTGACACATAAGCCTACAATCGGTGATCTCTTTGCGGAGAAGATGAAGCCAAACGAAGACTTCATCATGTATACATGTCAGTGGAGGAACATGGCAGCCAGGTCTGAGTGTTACATCCTAGAGAGTCAGGTTGTGGAAATCATAGACGAAAATACTACCAGTGCCCTCAAGACAGTGTAGACACCCCAATTTTCTGATTTTGCAGGATGGAGATGTGGTGGCTAAGCTCTGACTTAACCGAGGCCTTTTAAATCATGGAGACCCAATTGGGCCCATGAAGGCCCACTTAGGCCCATTAAACCCTAGTTGAGCCCATTTGGACCCACAAGCCCATTTTAGGCCTATTTTACTTCATGGAAGCCCATTTGGTCCATTTGGGCCCACCTAAACCCATTTGGGCCCATGGGGGCCCACAATGCTCACATAGGCCTATGGAGGCCCAGTAAGCCCACAAGCCCATGAAGGCTCACCATGAACAATCTAACCCATCTCTTTTTCTTCCAATCCACACTTCATTACTTCATCTCCACATCTATTAACCATTTACTAATTTTTACTAAGATTACATAAATCATCCTCTTTGAACCCATCTTCTTCTTCACCCATCCCTCACTGAACCCACTTGATCTTTATTAATCTCTCATGGTTTAGCCTCAAGTCCTCCTTCCTTACTGAGTTCAGCCTCTAGTCCATCTCACCACTGATCCAGCAAGCCAGAGCAGGACCAGCCATTGGATCAGCCATCGCCGGAGCTTGGATCGCCGTTCATCTTGTCAGCGACCAAGGGGGACAAAGGGGAGACAACTGTTCAGCACCTGAGGTCTTTGCTGGGTCGTTAGGTGTCCAATTAGTGGAATTAGAGGTTGGTTAGTGGTTCTGTTAGTTTGTTACAGCGTTGGGTTCCATTCTCTGCTTGCCTTTATAAGAAGAGGAATGAGCCAGAGAGCACAGACCTAGATAGAGCGAAATAGAGAATTCAGAGACAGACAGACATCCACAAAGCCACGAGAAGCAGAGAGTGAGGACGATAGGAGCGGAGAGCCAGAGCCGTCACAGAGCTCCGACGACGATCTCCAGCCAGGTACACACACTGATCCCTCCTTTTCTTTCTGAATTCTAGTCCTCCTAGCCTTTTCCTCTCTTCCTGGAGCGTTTCCAAGGGATCTAGAGCGATCCCTTGGCCTACGGCGCCCTGCCGTACCCTGCCGTCGCCAAACCCCCGAGCCCTCACTCCTCCTCCTCTGGCCTCTCCGATGCTCCACGGCCCATTGCATCGCCGCTCCATCATTCCCAGTAGCCAGCTCGCCGCTCGCCGAAGAACGCACCAAAAGTAGCCGTCGCCGAGGAAGAAGACCCCTGCCTGAGCCCACTCGCCACTCCGAGCCTCGCTGCGATGATCCAACCCCACAAGAAGCTTCCTCTGGCCTCACGCGATGCTCCGGAGCTATCAAGGACCTTCCTCCACCTCTGGATAGCCCCCGCAACCAAGCTCGCCGAAGTGCGCAAGTGTTGACGGCAAGCGGAGTCCGGGATGCGCGGGCCTAGCTCCTGGATGGAAGAAAACCACCTTCTACTCCTCAAACTTCCAGAAGCCTCAGATTGCAGCGTCGCCGCCTTGAACGCCTTCAGCCATTTCTGGAATGTCGCCGGAGCAGCCCGACGGCGAGCGAGGTCATGGGAGCGTTGCAACCGTCGAGCTTCACATATGCTCCGTCAGATGTTTAGGTTTTCTCCCCTTCTAGCTTCCCGACGGGTCTGATCTAAGATCAGATCCTGGGAAGTCTTGTTTTCCTCTTCTTGATGGTCACCGGCGACGGAGCTCCGTCGTGTTTTTTTTTTAAATTAAAAAAAAATAAACTTTTATTTTTAATAAAATCCAGAAGTTTTTACTTGCATTTAGGTCATTCTGGAATTACTTTTAGGTCCTTTTCTTGCATCTAGGTCTCCGTCGTGTTTTTTTTTAAAATTAAAAAAAAATAAACTTTTATTTTTAATAAAATCCAGAAGTTTTTACTTTTCTTGCATTTAGGTCATTTTGGAATTACTTTTAGGTCCTTTTCTTGCATCTAGGTCCTTCCATCATTTTTCTAAAATGTTTCGAATAAAGTTTTAACTGAAAATATTACATGTTTTACCCTGAACATTTAAAGTAATGTTTTCTGAGTTTAAAACTTCAATAAAAACCCTCCAGAGTTTATAAAATGTGTTTTGCTTCAAACAAATTGCATAGAAGACCCTAGATTTCCTTGAAATATTTCTGATAGTTCATTTTTGCAGTGAAAATTGCATATGAGTCCCTCATCTTCTTCAAAATGTATCTGACAGTTCATTTTTACAGTAAAAATTGCATTTAAGCCCTTGTACTTTCATACATGTTTTAGATTGCTCAATTTTGCTGGTAAAATTGCATAAAAGCCTTGCATATTTCAAAAACTCTCTAGATACATGTTTTTGTTGGTTAGCTTGCATTTTAGCCCTCATACTTCTCTGAAACATTTCCAGAAGCATGCTTTTATTGGACAAATTGCATTTATGCCCCTGTGTTTTACAGAAAGCTTCCAGAAGGCTTATTTTGCTTTGAAAATTGCATAAAACTCCCTGAATTTGTTTTAAAACATTCCAAAAGCTTGTTTTCATGATTTAATTGCACTTTGACCCTCTGTTTTACTGAATGAACTTCTTGGAATGCTTTGTTTGCTGGGTTATTTGCAGTTTAGCCCCTGTGCTTCATTGATTTTATTCTGATTGCCTTTTTTCAACGGTAAAATGACCATTTTGCCCCTGAAACTTCTTGGATCATTTCTGAGACTTTTCTTGTATTTTTACCCAGATTTTATGCAGAATTGATTTGCATGCATGCATTAGTGGGTAAATTGCATTCTGACCCATAGAGAGCTTCCTTTGACTAGGGATGCACATTTGACTCCAGATTTCTTCATACAAGCATGGAATGTGTTTTCCTATGTATTTTCTATGATTTGGGCTTCTGAATGTTAGTTTTCCTCGGATTTGGGTTTTTTGCACAAACCCCCTTACTTTTTTCGCATTTGCACTCACACTTGCATTTTGCATGTCTTTCCACATCTTTTTGAATGGATTTTCCCACCTTTTCTTCCTTGCTTGGTGCACGCTTTTCTAGCTTGTTTCGAGCTTTGTTTTCTGCGTTTTTCACTTGTTTTGGTTTTCCATCGCCCGAGGGCGTACAGTAAAAGGCTTGCAAAGCCGACATTGTCTCGAAAAGAGGATTATTTTCCCCTTTTTTATTTTCTCGGATTTATCCCAATTTCCGTTGTTTTACGAGACGCTTTCTGAGAATTTCACGATTTTCACGATTTTCTTCATCGCCCAAGGGCATTGTAACCATGCCGGCGAGAATGGTGAAATATGCAAAAGTCGGCAAAGTCACGGCAAATATAAAAAATATGCAAATGCAAGAGTCGCCACCTAGTCTATTCAAATGGAAGACGAGGAAAACCATATAAAACAAGAAAATCATGCAAAAACAATGGAAAAGGTCTTTATAAACCAGAAAAATAGGTAAGGATCCCTGTTACGTATGAGGAAGGTGTTAGGCAGCCTCGTACGCCCGATAAATCGGTCTTCTATTGGTTTCTCAATTGCTTAGGAAATGTCGGCTTTGCAGCCTTTGCTGTACGCCCGAGGGCGATATGCCATGCCATGTTTATGCATGTGGTGTCTAAAAGATAGTGCATGATGTGTAGGGGTGTGTCCTAATGTTCAGAAGTATCACTCGTATGTTGGGTCAAGTGTTGCTGCAAGAATATTGCATAATAAGATCAAAGATCTAATAGTCTCGAGTGATTTTTCATCCTTGCCTTGCTATATGTCAAATTCAATCTAAAATGCATGGAATGATTGAAAACAGAGTTGTGCCCTCCTAATACATCAAGGTAGGAAACCAAGAAAAACCCAGAAGCAAATCGAGTCGGAAAAAGCATGCTAAAGTCATATAAAAATCTACTATGTGCTACTGAAAACAGGCCAGTGTGCCTATGTGGTGGGCTAGACTAGTGCTCCAGTCTAGTGCGCCACCTATATGCTCCTAGGTGGGCCGAAAAAATGTGCTGAGTGAAAACAGAAAAGTACGCAATGCTAAATCACAAAAGAATGCATTCTCTAGTGTAAAATCCTTCTGTAAAACTTGGTAAATATGCTAATGCAATGATTTGTGAATCTTGTGCTCAAGGGCTGGTAGCCTCACACAAGATACTACCTATCTCATGCTAAGTGAGAAAAAAAAGATTCAGTCATGACATTGGATCATAGGTTGATGCATAGACTCTCCATGTAGGAGTAAGGTGCAAACAGCCTACCAAATTCCTGCCCAAGACTGAATATCCAAGGGGAGAAAACAATTGCAAAATGATCTGGTTTAAAATTGAAAACATGCATGTGAAATCTTGGAATATCAAAGAACAATCAACAAAAATATCAAGCTCAAAGTCCTTCGGAAAGCCACGCAAACAGGGATGCAAATGTGAATGCTTTGCTCTTTGACCAGTCAGGTGCACCAGAATGGTACTCTGGTTTGGTGCGCCTGAGTGGTGCGCCCCAGAGAATCTGGATCAGACTGCAATCTGATCTAGAATCTATCCCAGAAAAGAGATGGGTGATTCATGTTAATGCAGATTGATTTATGCAATTGTTAAGAGTTGAAAGCATGATTGGATGCACATGATCAAAGCCATCTTATTATTCATGTAATTAAAATCAAGATGAGTTAATGAGTTCATGTATGAAAACATGCAAAGTGCAAAGGAATAAAACATGATATGAGAGAACCCAATCAAAACACAAAAAAGTCATGTTATCTCTACTGCATGACCCTAACATTTAGAAGCTTGGCATGGATCTATGTGTAAAGAAACAGTAAGAGAAAGACAGCTCATATATGCAATATAGTGCAGATTTTATGCTAGAAGAAAAGTAAGCATGCTTGCAAACGAGAGTATAGATTAGCATGGAGATCATCTTACAAGAAGGATAAGCAAAATCATCATTGGAATCTCATGAAACCTAAAGGAAATCAGACCATATGCAAGTTTCTAACATGCCTTATTCCAACGTAAACGAACAAGGATTAAAGGAAAAGTGAGAAGGCCTACCTTGTCCTAGATGTTCCTTCAAAGAAGACCCAAGATAATAAGCTCCTTGATGCTCTGAAAGGGCTGAAAATATCTCTGGATGCAAGAAGAAAGCTAAGAGCTCAAAGGGACGGCTGTAGAATTCTGGTTGCAATTGTGTGTCTTCAACTTTTCTAATCTCTCAAATGGCTACCTATAGGTGTTTATTTATAGGAAACTCTCAAGGGTAATCCACCTCTAGACATCTCAGCAAGCAAACCCTCCAAAGCACTCCCTGAAGAAGCAGAATCTGAAGATGTTGACGCCCTCGACCTTGGCAGCCTCATCATGCTCTTCAATAACCTATGGCCTTGCCCCACTAAGCAAGAAGGGGTCGGGGCCATTCACTGAGCCAAATGGTGAAGCACCATCGATGAGGTGGCAAACCTCAGGGCGCTCCCCCTAGCCTTGTAAATAGTTTCTTTCCTACATTGAACACTTGTCTTTTATTTTCGTTTATTTTCTAGCATAGACAATAAACGGGAAAGTAGTGGAGGACATGGTCTGGAGGGCCTCACTACCACCATGTCCTTGCAAAGGGTATCTAACGACTCCCATAAGTGTGTAGCCCAAGCAAGGATGGAGCCAATCATGCAAACTATCAGAATCTGTCATCACACCACGGTGTTCCCATAAGAGCTAGTGTAGTCCCATGCCATCTTCCTAGTTAAAGAAGTATCGAGCATAACTGGCAAAAACACTGAGAACTATGAAGCCTATGAGCTGGTGGACACAGATGAAGACCCAGATGAAGAAGAAACATTACGCTAGACCATTTTTGACAAAATAATGAAGAAATATGCCAAATGGACTAATGCCACTACGGAAGAGACAAAGGAAATAAATCTCGGAACTGAGGAATATCCAAGACCAGTCCAAATCAACTCTGAGCTCAACTCAGATGAACAACACCGAATGATAAATCTACTCAAGAAGTATGTAAAGGTTCTGACTTTCTTATACGGAAAAATGCTTGGCTTGGATTCATACCTAGTAGAGCATAGACTCACCCATAAGCCCGACACAAGGGTAGTGAAACAAAAACTCTAGAGATTACGACTAGAACTAGTGATGAAGGTCAAAGAAGAGATAGAAAAGCTACACAAAGCCAAGTTCATTAGTGTGGTGGTCTATCCCTAATGGATCGCCAACATAGTTCTGGTTATGAAGAAAGATGGCAGAGTTCAAGTATGCATCGACTACAAGGACCTCAATGAGGCTTGCTCGAAGGATGACTTCCCCCTGCCATACATCAACATCCTCATAGAAAACACCACAGCCCATGAAATTCTCTCATTCATGGGCGGCTTATCCGGATATAAGCAGATCAAACTCGTAGAAGATGATCAAGAGAAGACCTCGTTCACAACTCCATGGGGGTACTATTGCTATGTTGTCATGCCATTTGGTCTGAAGAACACCGCAGCCACCTACCAATGAGCCATGATGGCAATTTTCAATGACATGATGGACAATTGCATGGAGTGTTTTGTGGACGATCAACTGGTGAAGTCAAAGACAATAAAAGGACACTTTGAAGCCTTAGAAAGAGTATTCCAGAGGGTGGATCAATACAACCTCTGGATGAATCCAAAGAAGTGTGTCTTCGGGGTAACCACTGGAAAATTACTCGAGTTCATTGTAAGTAAGAGGGAAATAGAGGTAGACCTAATAAAGGCCAAAGCAATCGCAGAGATGCCGCCTCCAAAGAACATCAAGGAGCTCAAAGGACTCATAGGGAGACTACAATTCATCCAAAGATTCATCTCCCAATACGTAGAAAAGTGCAAACCCTTTTATGAGCTACTAAAAGGCGGTGCGGTGTTCAAATGGGACGAGGCTTGTCAAAAGGCATTTGATGATCTAAAACTCTACCTCCTCAGCCCTCTGGTAGTAGCTGTGCTAGTTCCGAGTGACAACTTTTGCTATACCTGACAATCATTGACAACACACTAGGTGTTGTTCAGTACAACATGATGAAATGGGGAAGAAAGAAAAGGTTGTCTACTACTTGAGCAGAATGTTTGTGGAATATGAAAGGAAGTACTCCTAGATCGAGAAACACTGCCTAGTGCTAGTATGGGCTTCCCCAAAGTTCACACATTACTTCCTAGTGCACAAGGTCTGCTATATAGTTATGATGGACCCCATCAAGTATATGTTCAAGAAGGTTGCATTGTACGAAAGAGTATCAAGCTGGCAAATGCTCTTCATAGAGTTTGACCTGCATTTCGTCACACAAAAGTCAGTCAAGGGGCAAGTGATTGCAGATCAGCTCCTCAGACTACCTCTACCAGAATATTAACCTGTTTCAATAGACTTCCTAGATGAAGTGATCCTTGCCATCAACAACGTCACCCTGCTAGTAAGAAAGTGAACTCTTCACTTTGAAGTGGCACTCAATTACTAAGGAGTCAGAATAAGGGGAACAATTCTCACTCTAGAAATCATCCTTATCCTTATCTTCGTACAACTAGGCTTCTCGGTAAGCAACAATATCGTTGAATATGAGGTTCTCATCCTTGGGCTACTGATTGCCTTTGATCTAGGGGCAAGAAGACTCAAAGTAGTAGGAGATTCACAGCTTGTTATTCAGCATGTCCTCAGCGACTTCAAGAGCATCTCACCAAGGCTCTAGGAATATTGCGACCTAGCAAGAGCCCAACTAAAGAAGTTTGAGAGAGCGGTATATTTGCATGCACTTAGGAGCAACAATATCATGGCATACTCACTGGCCTCACTTGCATCATCATTCCCCTTTAACCTGGAGGGTGATGAACAGACCATCATGGTGTGAAGGATCATTTCTCCAACGGTGGAGTCAACTATAAAATGGGTTCAAGTACTTCGAGAAGAGTCCCACTAAGAGAAAATGATACACATCGAGGTCTGCTACCAACGAACTACTGAAGTTGATGACGAAAACACATGGGATTACAACATTCTAAACTACCTGCAAGACAATACCTTTGTGCCTTACGTTATACCCAATGACAGAGAAGCCTTGAGAAGAATGGCAACTTGATACTACATCAGAGCCAACACATTATTTCAAAAGACTTCATTGGGCATCAAACTTTGATGTGTTGATGCATCAGAAGAAGCCAAAATTATCAAGGAAACACATAAAGGATCGTAAGCGGGCCACATCAATTCTCAAGTGATGGCCAAGATGACCATCATAAGAAGGTACTACTAGCCTACGATAGAGGTTGACTACATAGCCGAAGTCAAGAAATGTCAGAGCTGTCAACTACACACCAACAAGATTCATACTCCAGCCTTAGCACTCCATGTGATGTCAGCTCCCTGGCCCTTCTCTATGTGGGCCTTTGATGTGTTCGGACCAATACAACAAGCCGAGGGAAGCACCTTCATTCTCACTAGAATTGAATACTTCACCAAGTGGGTGGAAGCGGAAGTGTTCGTAAACATCAAAGCCACAACCCTGTGTTGGTTCATACAAAGGAACATTATCTCCAGGCTCAGGGTTCCTAAAGCCTTTGTAGCGGACAACGGGCACATCTTCGTCTCAGAGGAATTCATCAGGCTATGCAAAAGGTTTGGTATCACTTTCCATCACTCCTCTCCTTATTACCCACAAGGAAATGGTCAAGCAAAAGCTACTAATAAGAACCTAATAAAAATCATTAAGAAGACGATAGAAGACGCCAAGAAATTAGATTAGACAGATAAACAATTAACGCACTATGGGCTTACCGCACCACCATAAGAACAACAATGGGCCAAACGCCCTATGCCTTAACCTTCAGAATAGTGGTGGAAGTCCGATATGAAATCTTGATCCCCGCATTAAGAGTCCAATTCAACATAGGAATGTCTGTTGATGAAAAAAGGCAAGCATTATTACTCCACTTGGAACTCCTTGATGAGAAGCGGCTCGGAGCTACAGAGCACGCACACGTCTACCAACAAAGAATGACTAGGGCTTATCAAAAGAAGGGAATCGAACGCAAATTTAATATAGGTAACCTAGTACTTAAGGAGGTGCTACTTATCAATAAGCCACATCTTAAGGGAAAGCTGAAGCCAAACTGAGAAGGGCCTTACATTATGATGGCTGCATATCCTGGGAAAGCTTACCAATTGTCCCAAAATGGGATAGATTTGCCTGACCCTTGGAATGCATTGCACTTGAAAAGGTACTACCCTTGATCAGTCAATCTGCACCTAAAGAGTCCTAGGACCAAACCCTTAAGCTAGTAAAGAAGGTCAACCCTAGAGCCTACAAAGAAATAGATACTTAGGATAACACACACTTTGTCCTGTGCCCTCACATACACTATATGGGGAGATAAATGTGAGGCGAGCTTACAGCTAAGGAATGTTATAAACACCGCTCACCAGGCCTAACGTGGCATCCTAGCGTAAGTCCAAGAGGAAGTGATGGGAGAGCGTTATGACACAAACAAACTTAGAAAGCGCATAAAGAGGGAATGAGTGTTCAAAATAAAGGAGTGATTTGATCCCTCAATGACCAATATCATTTGATCAAACACTCAAAACGGGTGTGAGACAACTAATGCTCGATAGATGTGTTACCATAGCATAAATCTCAATGAATAGTGATAGGTAGACACCTACCAAATCGAAAAAGAAATGATAGAGGCAAAGTGCTGAAAAACAACAACAAAGAAGCTATCCAATCAACAAAAAGGAAAAAAAGAGAGGGGGAAGATGACAACAAAAAAGTTGTCCAAAGCAGAAAAGAAAGAAAACCTTGGGGAAAATAAATGTGCATTAGGATTGACCATTGGCAATTGACATCAGAACTTAAGCCCATGTTGATAGTTTGCCAGAACTCGAACTTCCCCCATCCTTCTACACACATAAGTAAAGAAGAAGCAGCCCTAGGTATTCGAAAACGAAGTAGGTTAAAGGAGCGATTGACTAGGAAGGCCTATGTATGGGACAAAGTCTCTAAAGGGTGTAGACATGACACAAGGGACAAATCCATGATGTTAAAGCACGACCCAAAAGGCCAAAGTAGACCCCAGGCTAAAGCTTGTAGAAGGTACCCATTGTTCCCATCCTTCCCATAATAATAAAAAAACAAAAACCCAAAATAATCATAAAAAATAAAAAAAAACATAAAAAACAAAAACCCAAAAAAAAATTAGAAAAACCAAAAACCCAAAAAAAAAAAAGAATCCATCCACCCCTATCTACAGTGAAAACCTAGTAAGTTGGGAAACTGGAGTTGGTCTGGCCGATGATGCAACAACTGACCCAATAGGATTCAGAGTTTACGTCCTACCCATGTGTCTCTCCATGGCTTGGGTGCGTTCTCTCTATAAAGACATTACCCCACAATGATCTTTAAAGCATCTACGGATGACTCACAATCGGCATCCACTAGGGTCTGACTTTTCGTCTCTCAATTGATGCAAGACTAACTCCCTCCACCTCATATCTAGTGTACTAACTGACTAAGTTTATACAAACATGCCCTACACACAATAACATAGTCAAGAATCATTGCTAAGAAAGGTATGTCCTATTGCTACTAATGAATATCATTCAGTGTGTTGAAAACTACAATTCATATCCACAAGGGCATCCCCTCAGGTTGAAAAGAAAAAAAGGAATACAATGGATGCTAAAAGAACTTGTTTTCAATGCCTAGCATCCTACTGAATTCCTCCCTCTTCTCAACATATCGCTGTGGAGATGGTCGAAGCCATGAATACCACACCATATATTCAACTTCTTGTGATTCTCGTGTGGTTATAGAAAGGTGAACACCTTTGAAAGCTATTTGCCAGTTGACATAAGCCCAATGGGAAATGTACTCCAAGACTAACCTCTCATCGCAGTCTCTATCTTCCCTCCGAGCACGGATTGGGCAAGTCAGCATCGAATCCGCCAGAATTGAGAACCCTTGGTTTAGCAAACATAAGTAGTGGTGGATCGGGTACAACACAATGGACTTAGCCCACACTAGCATGACATCTAGATGGTGATAAGTTGTAGTCATCATTCATGCCTTGAAACTTTCTGGTAACTATGGTGCATAATTGAAGTCCTCTAGCGACAACCCACCTAAGCGAAGGATGCAATCGTAAAAGCTCAGCTTATGAAAATCCCTATGGCAATGATAATGAGATATAAACCATCTGTATAGAAGGAAGGGAGAACCAAAGAACTTCCTTGAACACGAAGCGCTAGATAGCCCCTCCATTGTGTATGCAACAATGGCTAGGCTCAAATACAAATTAGGGCGAGCTACTATCAACATCAGAAGATCTATGTGATGAAGGTTTAGATAGAAGTGATCATCGGCAAATAACGTAAGACCTCCAATGTTGACAAAAAGGCACATCTACAGCTTCTATTGAGATAAAACATGAGTACATATAAACTCCCATAAGCCTTAGAGGTAAAGCCTTCCCCTATGCATCAAGCGCTTGCTAGCTTCCTGGCCTACGGCCAGGAACAAGCCAACCTTCCGAGCATCCACAGTATCGATCAATTTCACAAAACGATCATTCAATGTCACCGTGGATTCCATTGCAAGGCCTAGAAGGGAGGTGGTTTCTTCGACAATAATCAATGTTTCCCCATGGGAAAATTGAACGTATTTGAGGATGTGACCATGCCGATGGAACCCTGCACGGCTCTACTTACGATGCATGGAAGGACACGAAGAGTCTCGATACAGTCACGGTGAAGATGGTGAATCTGGAGAAGAAGACTAGGCTCGGAAACACCAAGGAAAGATAAGAAAGGATAAGGAAAGGAGTCACCAGCTAGTCTTTTAATGGAAAGACGAGGAAAACCAAACACAACGGAAAGACAAAAAGAAAACAAGGTGATGAAAACATGCATGCTCCGTGCCTAATGGATGTAATGCACAAATCAATGCGGGCCAGAGAAAAGGTAAGGATTCTTGTTACGCATGGGGAAGGGGTTAGGCACCTCCATGTGCCCAAAGAACTCGATTTTTCTAGGTTTCCTACTTACTAAATGGTCTATTGTGTGTATGCTTGCCTATTTTGAATGCACATGCTTAAAGTGACTGCGAAAACATGCCAAATTAAAGAGAAGGAATGAATAAAAGGAAAAAAGATAATCTGAGGGACAAATGTAGGCATTGAGAATGCCGCTTTACTATACGCCCACGGGCGATGAGGAAAATCATGAAAATGAGAAACTCTTGGAAAGCGCCATGCAAATTAGCAAAAACTTGAAGAATCCGAGAAAAACAAATTAAGGAAAATAATCTTCATTCGAGACAATGTCGCCATTGTTAAGCCTGTTAATGTACGCCCTCAAGCGATGGAAAGTCAAATCAAGTCAAAATCGCGAAGGTCGGAAGAAATCCTAGAAACGATGAGAAAACCAAGCTTGAAATGAGCTAGAAATGCATGCACGATGGAAGGACAAAGGCATAAGAAAATATGCATGAAAAAGTGCAACAAAATGTGCAAAATGCATGCGAGAGTAAAAAGTGTAAATTCTAGGGGCTTTTGTGAAATTTAATGCAATTCTGAAGAAATTCAGGACAAAATATGCAAGAAAAAGAGTCAATGTTTGAAAATAGAAGGTTTCAGGGGCTGACATGCAAATTTACCCTAGAAAACAAGCATTCAGTGAGAAATTAGTGAAATTCAGGGGCTAAAATGCAATTCAGGTCACACTTGAGCAAATATTTAAATTCCCAAGGTTTAATTTGCAATTTAAATTGAGAAATATGCATTCAGAACTATTTCAACAAAGCTCAGGGTCTTAAATGCAAAACTTTTGTACTTAAATGCATGAAAAGAAACTCTAGGGGTCTTATATCAAACTTTAAATCATGAAAGGCATTAACAAGATTATTCAGGGGGCATATTGCAATATTTTCAAATCAAACATTATTCAAATGATTTAAAAAAACATTGCAAGGACCTAATTGTAAGAAATAGGACCTACTTGTAAGAAAAGAAGGACCTCACTATAAGAAAACAAAAGTATTAGAAGATTATTTAAAAGAAAAACTATTTTTTAATTTTATTAAAAGAAAAAGAATCGACGGCCACCGACAACGGAACTCCGCCATCGACGACCACCGGGGATGCCCTTCCAGAGCATCCCAAAGCCTGATCATGCATCAGGCTCCACTAGGAGCAAGAGGAGAAAGAGGGGAGAAGATCCAACGGTCTGGATCACAAACTCGACGACTATAGTTGGCCTCCCACCTCCCTCGCCCTCAATGCGACTCTGGTGACGGCGTTGAGGAAGAAGGAGGAACCAGAGGGATACAACTCAGTGCTCAGGGTTACTGGAAGCTTGGAGGCGACGAGTGGAGCATTTCCCCTCTTCTAGAAGCAGGAATGGGATACTCCTCCCATCCTCGAACCTCGCTCACCATCGACGCGATCCAACTCCAGCGAGCTCGCTTGTGGTGGTGATCCAGTGCTTCTGGCTAGGCTTCGATGGCTCTAGAGTGCTGGGGGCACGTCGTGGAATGATCCTAGAGGCTTGGAGAGGCATGACGATGTAGGAGGAGTGCGATCCATCGCTGTTATCAATCGTCTTCCCCGACGCTGATGAGATATTGCAATTCCAGTGATCTTCTACTAGAAGCTTAGGGAGGCAGCAAAATGGCGCACCAGGGATTGGAGAGGCATGAGCGACCTCAGCGAAAGAGGATCGGACAACCTAGCGCAAGGATCATGCCCTGGACTCACACCGCCACCTAGGTCACCAAAAAACGGCACCGACGAGGCCTGGAAACTCGATTCCGTCTAGAGGAGACGTCTAGCCCTATTGGAATCGATCAAGGGAGGTAAGGGGAGACCTAGGAGAGCATTTTTTGAGGTAAATTGAGGTCTATGGAGGGCGTACCTGGATTGGCAGTGACCTTGGTCGTCAGAGCTCAATGGATCTCGCTGGAGATACTGGAAACGCTGATTTATCTCCTCCACGAACTTCCTCCTAGCTCCTGGATCACTCTGGTTTCTCAGGTTGGGAGGAAAAAGCTTTGGGGGGCTCTCCTCTCAAAATTTCCAAATCTTTCTTCTCACTTGCAAATGGGGGCTATTTATAGGCTTGCCATGTTTTGGTTGGTTGTTATGGTTAGAATGGGAGGTGGTTAAGATGGTTAGAGTGAAGTGGGAAGTGGTTAAGCTGGTTAGTGTGAAGTGGGAAGTGGTTAAGCTAGTTAGTGTGAAGTGGGAAGTGGTCAATGTGGTTAGAGTGAAGTGGGAAGTGGTTAAGGTGGTTAAAGTGAAGTGGGAAGTGGTTAAGGTTGTTGGAGTGAAGTGGGAAATGGTTAAGGTTGTTGGAGTTTGACATTAGGGTTTGACTTATGGTTTATGGTTTGACCTAGGGTTTGACCTAGGTTTAGGATTTGAATTAGTGTTTTGAATTTGGTTTAGGTCTTAACCTAGGGTTTAGGGTTTGGATTAGGGTTTAACCTAGGGTTTAGGGTTTGGATTAGGGTTTTGTTGTTTTGTTTGGCTTTTTAGGGTTTTTAGGATTTGTTTTTAAAGTTTTAAAGGTTTTTATGGTTTATTTAGGGTTTTATTATTTTGATTGGGTTTTTAGGATTTTCCTAGGGTTTTGTTTGCGTTTTTAGGGTTTTTAAGATTTCTTAGGGTTTTGTTTGATTTTTATGGTTTTGTTTGGTTTTTAGGGTTTTTTGTTGGGTTTTTATGGTTTATCTGGGTTTTATTGTTTTGTTTGATTTTTTTTTGGATTTTTAGGGTCTTGTTCGAGTTTTGTCCAATTGCATGCATATGGGAGTGTCTACAGAGGTGTTATTTTAGAAGGCCATCAAGGCATGCAGAAAATGGCCAAGGCATAGGAATATAGACATGATCCACTAGATTCTCAAAGCCACTACATCCAAAGAGGTTCTTATTGTCCTCCACACGATTAAGAAAGTGTGACACCCATGGCTGGATATAGCAGAAGGAATTGTGAAATTTGGGACATTCTAAAACATTGACAATAACATACAATTGCAATAAGAAAGCACAAAAGCATGCAAGACAATAAAAGGAACAAGGAAATCAACAATGGCATCAACAAACACACCTTGTCCTTCTGAAAAGCCCTCATTAGATGGTTGGGCACCTCAACCACCTTCTCCACAGCAAAAAAAGAGGAAGAGAATGTTAGAATCTTCATGGCTAAGGTAAGAGGGAGGAGAAAATCTCGAAACAGGGAAGGATGACATCTGCGAGGCCCCCAAGGCCTCTATTTATAAGCCCCAGTTAGAGTATCTCGAATTTGAGTTTGAATGGGAGAGACTCTACTAGTCACCCACAGCAAAGACGACTAGTCATGGTGCCTAATAGAGAGGCAACATGAATTGGCGCCTCCACGATAGGTGACTAAAATCGAAGCACCGCATACTACAATGACCAGAAGTACCAACCCCTACCACCTTGTCACACAGGCGCAATCATCCTATCATGAGGCTACATCAAGTCCTATCGTGCACATCACAACATAATTTCACCATGAGGCTACATCAAGTCCCACCGTGCGCATCACATTTGCCTTACTGCGATGCTACATCAAGTCCCATTCTGTGCATTAAAGACCAAACCGTGCATCACATCAAGTAACGAGCTTCCGCCTTTAGAGTCCTGACCCTGTACACAAACACAACTCTAGCCAAGAGGCAAAACCCCTGTATGGCAAAGGAAGGGGTCACTCCCTCACCAAGTTCTTCTTTCATAAAGCCCCTCTACTTGCCAAGTCGGGTTGTGGGACGATGGTCTTTTCTCGAGAGTACTAGTTACACTTGAGGATGGAAAACACTTGACCATAACAAATTACATTCATGCATTTTTGCATATGTGCATGTGGCTAGGGACCACCCGTACCAAGCCTGCCTAACCTATCATATGGACCATTCATTGCATATTGAGTGTTGTCCTCGCATTTGCATCTTTGTCTACTTGAATCATGCATCCTTGCATTTAGGAATCATGCATTAGAAGTGGAGGCACTAACAGAGTAATGTTCTTCAAGAGAGGTAGAAGCCTTAGAATTGTGATCCTCCTAGAGCAAATTAAGTTCCAGCTATCCTTTTGCTATTCAAATCCGAGTAAACTCTCAGACAAGAAGCCATAAATCCCTTTTTATTTTCGTTCAGCACCAGGATACTTGTCCCACGATCATCCCCTTTCACTCCTTGTCTGCACTAGGGTTACAACCCACGACCATCCTTAGTTTCTACCTTGTTGAAGTGATGTCTCTACATGGTTCACATGGTCTTGACATTCAACTATGACACATAGCTCTGAAACCATCTTGACCCTTCCATGATTGACCCCTTCCTGAGCTTGAAGAAAATGTTTTTATGATTTCATGAGATTTCTGAGTATTTTTCGGGCTTTTAAGGAACTTCTTTGGATTTAACATAAATGATAGGGTTAAAATGCAAAAAGACTAGATGGCGCCTTCAAGAGCGGCGACTAATCTAGATGCCTAAATTGTAGGCGACATTCTTGTTGCCACTTACATAGGCGACTAGGTTCTAGCACCATTCCAATAGGTGCTTGACACCTTAGGTCCTCCGTTCATAATAACATGTCATCCTGAAATTTAATATAATATATGGGATATTTATAAATATTATTATGATTTTTGCAATGATTACTATAATTTCTAGGACTTTCTAATTATTTATTTATTTTTGGAATATCATATAAATCTTTATTAGTGCTAGAAAATTCTAGGAACTTCTATAATATTGGATGACATTAATATTAATATCATGGTCCAAAACAAGATATGATAGTAATTATTACTTTTCAATGCTAGAATTATCTATAATTTAAAAAAGATAATTTCAACATGTGCTTAATTTTCGAATATTTATTTAATTACAAGACTGGAATTTTCTATAGATATATTTAATTTTCATAATTATTGGGGATTTTATATTTTAAATTCAATTTTAACTTTGAATTTGGATTTAAAATTTGATTTTAAATTCAAATATCTTCAAGAATATTCAAGTGATTTTCAGAGAGTTTGAAAAAATCGAGATGAGTCCTTTATAGTTGCTAGATAATTGTTGAAGTAGTTTTAGATTTTATTTTTAAACGAGGAGATATTTAGATCTTGACGCTAGTGTAGGCGATGGCTAAACCTAATAAGATATTTTCGGCTATTTTCTCATAGTCGAAAATAGAATATCTCGGGCTGTCGCCTGTCCTCGTAGTGACACAACTGAATGTGTCACCAACTCCATGGGCGACAAGGTCAAAATATCTCATTTTCGAATTGATTGCTTCTAGAAGCTTTCTGAATTCTTTTTGACAAGATTCCTCATGTCCTAGCATTTATAAATAGACACCTAGACCCCTCATGTCAAAGGAGCCCTTCTAAATTTGAGATAGTTCCGCTCAGAGAGAGCAAACCTTGGCGAAGCTCTACCAAATTTTCACATGGAGTTCCTAATCTTCTCTTCTGTCCCATGTCTATGTTCATTCCTCCACTCCGTGTTGCATACTCATGGATGATGGGAGTATCGTTCGGTTACTATTTCTTTTCATTCGTTTATTGCATTTCATATTTAGCCCATAGCATAAGCATACGAGGACAACCCCCGGTTAGTGTTCAGTCCGCCTACTCATGTTTTTCCATATTATTTTTTATTTTGGTTTACTTCACCTTGATCTAATCCAGATTTGTTTGTTGTGAAGGGAGAAAAGGAGCTACGTTGCACGGGAAGCCACCGAACAACATCCTACCATTGATTCGATGAGTCTGTTGATCCATGACGTCAACTTCCACATCAGATCAGGAGCAAACAGAGAAAGATCATACATCTTCCTCCTACATCAACAGTCCCTATAGTCTTCCCCTCGTTGCCAACTCACCATGATGCTGTCTCAACACTTGTAGGCTCCATCCACTAGCCGACCACCCTTTCAATGGCAGGTGGGTTCATAGATGAACCAAGTCGAAAGAGGCATGTTCTCATTTCTTTTCATCGTGCATTGCATCCATTTAGCATCACCGTACTTCCCCACCATCTGCCAACCACCATCACCTTGTCTTAGAGGTCCTCAAACTTCATCATGGTCGGTGAACCAAGCATGTGACATCTGGGTCTGATTATCCATTTTTACTTGTAAACCATGTAATTCATTGTAATATTATATAAATGGTTTATTAATGGATAATCAATTGTTTCTTGGATGTGTGAGCTTGTGGTTGTCATGTTGTGCTCCTACTTGTGATTTGGAACCAATGTGGAGTTCGATTTGAGGGTGCACAGTTGCCTCGATTTGTGTGCCCATCTTTTCTTCCTTCTCTTTCCTTCTTTTTCTAGTTTCTTTTTCCATTTGTCTTTCACGAGCCATACCCTTCCACCCCTTCCCCGTCATCTTCTTCCTCTTCTTCCACACCCATGCCACCAACGATGGAGGCTCGTGCCTCCCCATCTCCTCCAACAGGATGAATGGCCAGCACCATGTGGGAGGAGGCAGAGATAAAGAGAGGGAGGTAGGAGTGGGCAGAGGAGGAGAGTAGCGAGAAAGGAAAGGAGGAGGAGAGAGAGCAGACAGCGCGCGGCTGAGGAGGAGCTTGTCGGGGTAGATCGCTGGTGGTGGAGGCTTCGTCGGGGCAAGAGGAGACTTGCCGGGGACTGAGGAAGATCGCTGGAGTGCCACTCGAGGTACGCGGCCCTACTCCTTGCTCATTTACATACTCCTAGTAGATTATGTTAATTGTATGGAATTGAGATGAAATGCATGTAAAATCGTAGGAAAATCATAAAATGGATGGAAATGTGATAAATGGCATGAACATGTAGAAATCATGCGGTTAGGATGGATTTTGGTGGATTTGTATGGATTTGTGGGATGTAGGCTACAATAGGATCAACTGAGCTCTTGCCCTTCCAGATTTTCGTATGAATCACATGGTTGATGGATTGAGGAATGGTTTGAGGGGTTTTGAAGTAGACTCAAGGGTCTATGCCTCATGATTTATTGGGAAATTTTGATATGTGTTTGGAGGGTCCGATCAAGGCTCCCACCTTGGGTGATTTTTGCCGCTTGGAATAGGGGTGTGCCTTGTCTGCGAACTCATTCGGTATGCCGAAATCCTGACAGATTGTGCCAGGATCCCTGGTTTTGGCAGACCGAAATCTCTCGGTTGACCGAAACAGGGGGTTTCGGTATACCGAATCAGTAACTTTCGGTATACCGAACATGAATTCGGTCTGCCGATTTCACCCCCTCGCCTATATGAATTAATGGACATAAATGATGGAAATAACTGGTTTTAAATGGACATTAAACATGTGTTAATGGTGTTTTCCCCATGAAAATGACATGAAGGAATGTGGAACCCAAATAAGTGGATTTGGGTATGGATTTGGGTTTTAGACCCTATAAATGAACAAAAAGGTTGATTTTGTGTGATTTTTGGGCATGAAACCCAACTTATGATTTTAAGTGTGGCTTTTAATGAGAGGGTTGGGACCCTAGTTGATGGTCAAGTGTTGCATGGAGACAAATTCCTATAACGAAAAGAATGAAACTGAAATGATTTTGAAAAGAAAAGCTTAAAGAGTTTTGATAATGAAACACTAATAATGTGTTAAGGAATCACAGGGGTTAGTGTCGACAACGTGGTAGGAGTATGAGGCTCCAATGAAACCAGTTGCCAGACATGACTGTGGTTGCCGAGCTTGAGACAGTGTAGGCTGTGCCTGGGTCATGATACCTAGTTGTTCGGGTCACTAAGCTCGTGACGGTGTAGGCTGAGCCTAGGTTATTGAAACTAGTTGTTTGGGTCACCGACGGTGTAGGCTGAGCCTGGTCGTTGTACCTAGTTGTTCGGGTCAACGATGGGGTGTCAGACAAAGATGTATCCCCGTGCATATATGAAAAGGAAATTAAGGCTGGTTGGCCAGGGCGGTGACATCCCGCATGGGGAGTTTCACCACGGCAGTGCAGGGAGGTACGGGAAATGATGTCCTCGCCTACTGCTTGTGTGCCTGGTTACCCCTGATCAAGGTAACATCAATAAAGAAAAGTGGAAATGTAAAATGAAAAGAAATGTGGTTGACCAAGATTGGACTTATGAATGGTCCTAAAATCCTGACATGAAATAATGATGATGTTTTAACCAGTTACCAGCCAGTATTTATGATTTAGTTTGAGCCCGAGAGGCATTGTGTTTTAGGCTGGACCTGGTCAGAAATATGAATTTTTAAAGTGATTTTGTTTTGGGAAGAAATCCCAGCTAATAAAAAGGACATGTTTTTGAAAATGATTTCCAAATGCTTTCAAAAGAGAATATAAAATGTGTGTTTCTGAAAGAGAATATGATTTGGAATAAATTTCCAAACGTTTTGAAAAGAAAAGGAAGATGGGTTTTGAAAAGAGTATGGATTTGCATTCAAGCTCCCAAGTGATTTAAATGAAAAGAAAAGGGTGTTTCAAAAGTAGATTTTCAAATGAAAACCAACTTTGAAAATTAAAAAGTCGAGTTTTATAGTTTTCTAGAGATTTCTGTGGTTTTGTGTGTTTGGGGCGCGTACTGGGTGACTTAGATGTCACTCACGCGTGCTTGTTTGGTTTTCAAGTGTAGTTTGTTGTAGTCGAGTTCCGGTGCAGGCGTCAAAGCTTCTAGCCACACATTGAGATCCTGAAGGTGAGCCTTAGTTACAGTTATTTAATGTTTTTGTAGTTAGTGCAATTTTGCTTATGATACAGTGATTTAGTTGCGTGCTTGGGATCGCGGCGTTACGAAGCAATAGTCTGCAATTTATAAATGAAGGTGGGGGGAATCATCCATAGCATTTCATCGTGCATTTTTTGATCCATTATGTTCTCTGATGTGCTCTCTAGCTTCATCGATGGTCAATTAATTTAATTTAGTGGTTTCTTGTCGTAATTTGAGCAATGAAGTTGTGATATAAGACTGTAAGAACTAGGGCATGACTCTTTAGTGAATCGATCTAGCATGATCATCCAATGTGATCTCCTAGTGCAATCATCCAGCACAAATCACTAGCTCGTCAAAATCGAGATTCAAAACTCAAACAATGTTATAGAACATTTTTTATTAGATTTACTGAACTTCATTAGGTTTCTTGCTTCCTAATTTACATTTGCATGTTTTTTGCATCATGGCATGGCATCAAGCATATTGCCTAACGGCATACATTATTTGGCATTCAAATGCCTACATTAGCCACATATGCGAGTAGACTTAGCTAAGAAAGACTGATTCGATGGACATATGTAGGTCCCTAATACCTTCCCCTTGTGTAACAAGAGTCCTTACCCTTTCTTTGGCATGCAATGACCAATATGGGGCATCCATTTCACATACATTTTTGCATTTGCATCGCTTTTATCGCATTTTTCCTTTGCTTTTGGTTTTCCTCATTTTTTGATTTTAATAGACTTGGTGGAGACTCCATATTTTCCTTATCCATTATTACTTTGCTTTTGCTACAGTGTATTCAAGTAGAGTGTCCATCTTTGGATTTACCATTTTCACCATGGCCTTATCAGTTCACTAATTCGACTTTCACACCAACCTATAAATCCAGTCATTAGCATGGTCATAGGGTCCCACTCACCAAGTGTTTAGTCCTAATGCACCTTGGATATTCCAAGCATTTTCTTTATTTTCTTCTTTTAGCCTTCATTTCTTTTACTCTTTTTCTTTTTTATCTTTTGGGTTCCCCTCTCTTGTTGTTTCTTTATATGTGCCTGCCCATTACTAGCTTCCAGGTTTGTGCTATGGTAACACACTTACTCAGTCATGTTCTCACTCCCAATTTGAGTACCTGTCTATCACAACCTTTAGCATTTACACTATAATGGTCTACTTGAGTTTCATGCTCTCCCCTCTTTTATGTGTTTTCTAGGTTGTTATGTTTTGGAGCACTCATCCATCACTACTTTCTTGGATTTATAATAGGATGCCACACCATACAAAGCGAGCTACTTATATGATTTTCCTAAGCTTCAAGCTTGCCTTTCTCTTTCCTTCATGTGTTGTGTGTGTGTGTGTGTGGAATAGGACAAAGTATTGGTCACCTCTAGCATCCATCTTCCTATAGGCTTTGGGAGTGACATTCTCTCCTTCTTAGTATTAGACCCTTGGTCCCCTCTAGGTGTAGGCATGCTAATCATGGGTAGTACTTTATGAAGCACATTGCATTTCTGGAGACAAGAAGATTTGTCCCTTTCGGGACAATTGATAGGCACTATTTGGACATGCAACTATCATGTTGTAAGATCCTTCCTAGTTTGGCCTTGGCCATCCCTTTGGATATGGCTTATTGAAATGTAGCACTTCCTTGGGTACAAAGTCACCTATATTTAATTTATGTTCAATTATTTTCTCCATTATTACCTATACTACGAAGTAAGGTACTAAAATGCAAATTGTAAGAGAATAAACTGAAAGAGTTATAACTGGAAAAGAAATTATTTACAGAGTTAGGAGAATGCCCTTAAAGCAGCCTCCCACGTGGAGGAGATTCACCATTGTCTTTTTAGTTGATGGCCTTGGCCCCTTCTTGCTTAGAGGGGCAAGGCCATACTTTGTCGAGAGCATCAATGTCTTTTATGTCAATGTTTGTTGAGAATTCACTAGATGAGTTGTTGGTTTGGATGTTGGGAGGTAGGGGAATCTCTTGAGAGTTAGGAAGAATATTTGAGACTTGGGGAGTGATGCAAAGGACTTCTTCTAGGTGGAAAGGAGAGACTTGAGCTACTTTCTTTAGACTTCGTGGTTGTGTCTGTGAAAGAAACTAGCTGAAAATTCCTTGAACCTCTTCTCGACTATTGGTAGTCTTAAATTTGTGTTGGAACTCCTCAAGATTTACCTTGTACTCCAGATTGACAGACCAATCTTCTGATGTGTTAATAGCTTCCTTTATGACAGGTGTATCAAGGGTTGTACCATCCTTGAACTGAAGTCCAAAAGATATGAAGTGATTTGATAATGACCAAGTCAATGGCTTCAAGGGTTGTAGGCATCCTTGAACTGAGGTCCTTTAATAAGTGCCATGGGTATCCCAACCTCGTGCCTCTATGCTCCTCTAGCATCTCAAGTGTTTCTTTCATTCCCTTTTCTTGACGGCCTACTCCTCTCCCAGGTGTGTAACCTATTCAAAGGTGGATCTCCCATGGTTTTTTCATGCACTCTAGGAAATTGCAAAGGGTTGTATTAGTGCTTTGAGGGGTAAAGATTTGTTTCACAATATCCACAACATCAGTGGTTGAGCCTTTTCTTGAGGGGGTAAGTGTGATAGCTAGTGTAGTTGTTGGGACTACTACAAGATGTGCCTCTACTTCTATTAGTTCATCTCCCATGACCTTGATTAGTTTCCCTAGGTAGGGAAATTTAATACATTGGTGGCATTAGAAGATGACCACCTTGATTTCTTCGATCCATTGGTGCCCTTAAATGAGTCGATAGGAGATAGGTGCATCGACTACTAACTGCTCAATGTCCATCTCTACAGGGCCAACTGCAACTTTGACATTCATCTTGCCTTGAGTCATCTTCTTGTTATTATCATATCCTGATACTATCAAGGCTACTAGGTGCCCCTATTACATGAAAAGTGTCCAAGCAGTGTTCCTTATTACATGAAAAGTCCTATTATCATATCCTGATACTATCATGCCTCTATCAAGGCTACTATCAGTGTTCTTTATGTCCAATTAAATGAAAAGTGTCCAAGCAACATACACTCATGGTTGCCCCTATTACAACTAGCACATTAGAGATTTTATAATTGTTTATTTTTACAGCAATATTTAAATGTAAAGTCTTCCTTTTGGGAGGAACTAATTCTGACACAGTAAAGAATAAGGTAGGCTTTGTGAATATTGCTGCAACAACCACTACCAGATTCTCTACCGGTACGTCCTCCAAAACATGGGCCTTCTTTAGTACTTCCATTAGGATGTCTCGGTGCTTACCAGATGCTTGGCTTAGCTCATAGATTGATATCTTTACTTATGCTCTCCTTAATTGCTCCAAGACCACATATTCACCTTCTACTCTTCTAGGGATGTTGAACTTGTCAAGGAGGAGATGAAACTCTCTCTACATTAGTTGGAGGCAACACAATTTTATTTGAGGTTCGTCCTATTCTAATGATTGTTGCTTGTTGCTCTTGATTGTACTCTCCTCTAGCTTGAGTAGATCAAATTAGTGATGTTGGCCTCCTTATTAAAGGTTGCCCTTGGCTCCTTGCTTGATTGCGGTGTAGTAGTGATAATCTTGACTGTGTTGCATAGTGTTGCTAAGCATATTCTTGAATGAATCCTCTTCCCACCTAGAACCCCTAAAAATTTAGTGTTTGCTTGTACTAATGGTCATAGTTAGGCCATCCATCTGGTGGCCCCACATTATGCAATTCTCCATGTGATTACCACCTTGTGATGCTTGAACATGAGAAGCTAGTGTACTTGGGATGCAACAGTGCTAACCATGTCCTTCCTAAGATTAATTGATCAGCTAGATCTTATGCCATTATTACTACTATGGTAGTGCTAGTGAGAGTACCTATGGTGATATCTAGTTGGATGGTTTGAACTACATCACTTTGAATTTTGTGAAAAGCTACACAAGCGAAGTGATGTTTGGTGATCTTGTTTTCTTCAATGCCCAAGTAGTCAACAATGAATAGGGAGTAGACACTTCAATTGGCACCAGTACTGACAAATACTCCAGGAAGCGGACAGTCATTGAATTCTACTAAAATGATCAGTGGAAGTGAGCACTCTTATGCCATAGGCAGTTCAATATCGTAGAAGACTATATTTCTTTCATCAAAAGTCACAACTGTAAGATCCATTTTTGTGTTTCGCTCCTGATCTGATGTGGAAACACAAGATCTGGTGTGAAGTTGAGGTTGTGAGTTCACCAGCTCACCGAATCGATGGCTGGATGTCATTTGGTAGCTTCCTCGTGCTATGTAAGATCCTTTCCTTCAAAACAAATAAAAAATGAGAGAAAATGGATTAGATTAGGTGTAGTGAACAAATAACAAAAGAATAACAAAATAAAAACTTAAACATGCAACTAAATACTAACTGAGGACTGGTTTCCCGCATGCATATCCCATGGTCTATATTATGTCATCCAATGAATTTATATAATAAAAAACAAATAATTGGAAAACAATACTCCCTTCACTCTCGTACGTTGTGCAGTGGATGGAGGAAGTGGAGGCTATGGATGGAGTTCTAGAGGTGCGCTATAGCTTGGATTGAAAGGATTTCTATCGATCTTGGATTCTGACATGATTCTGGCAAGGCATTGCAAAGAATTGATCTCTCCAGGCAACCTCTCTCTCTATTTGGAAAGCCATTCAAAACTCAAGGTCTAGGGTTATATTTATAGGAATGAGGACATCAGATATTGTCAGAAACAAGTCAAGAAAATTTTTAGATATTGAATCGACTCAAAAATTCGAAAATTGGGATATTTAGGACTCGTCGCTGGTGAGACTGACGACATATCTAGATATGTCGCCATAGGAGTCGGTGATAGACCAAAAAGTTTTATTTTCCTGTTTGGAAAAATAGACAAAAATCATCTTTTACAAACTAGCCACTGCTCCTTGTTGCAACGATGTCTAAATATCTCCACGTTTAAAATAATAATCCAAAACCAATTCAACAAATATCTAGCAACTCAAAAGGACTAGTCTTGACCTTTTCAAACTCTCTCAAAATCATTTGAATATTCTAGAAAATATTTGAATTCAAAATCAAATTTTAAATCCAACTTTAAAATCGAATTCAAATTTTAAAGGTAAAATCCCCAATAATCAAAATAATTATGTTAAATATATCTATAACAAATTCCAATCTCATAACTAAATAAATATTTGGAAATTAAGCACATGTTGAAATTATATTTTTAAGTTATAAATAATTCTAGCATTTTAAAAGTCATAGTCAATATCATATCTCATTTTAAATCATGATAAAAAAAATATTATACTAATTTTGACGTCACCAATTTTTCAAGAATTTTTTGGGATTATCTAGCATTTATAGAGATTTATATGATATTCCATAAATATTTAGGTATGTAGAAAATCCTAGAAATTAGAATAATTATGGGAAAAATCATGATAATATTTATAAATACCCAATATATTATATTAATGTTGAAGATTATGACAAATTATCTAGTGAAAGAATTCCAGGATTCTCATTGCCTATTGGTGTGGCAACAAGCCTAGTTACCTGTACCTATGGCAACGAGAATGGTCGCCTATATCTATGGCAATGAGACTAGTCACCTCTACTGCTAGCAACATCTTGGTATTTTTTGCGTTCTACCCCTATCTTTTATGCTAAATCCACAGAAACTCTTTGAAAGTCTAGCAAATACTCAGAAATCACATGAAATCATAAAAACACATTCTTTAAGCTTAAAATATTCAAATCTGCCACCAACTTAGTAAGATGAGAGCGTTAGCTTTGCCAAAACTAGTGATTCACATCAAAACATTCAAACGACTCAAGCCTACCACTAGCTTGAACGGGTTAGCTCTGTCACAGCTAACAACCTTGAACCAAGTAAAATCATGAAAACATGAAATATCTAGAAGATAGTGTAGAAGATCATCAGTCCTGTGATTTGGGGCATCTCAAAGGTTCCTATCCGAGATGACGCCGGGATATGCGAAAATGGAATATCTATAGATGCACCTCCTTGGAGGTGATCTTGGAACAAAATTGGCTCCAAAGTAAGAACGATATCTCCATTGAGCATTTCCTGGAAAAGGGAGCTCGCTCTCAAATGGTCCACAATTGGACAATTAGCAAAAGAATAAAAAAGGGAACAAACTCAATTTCGGGAGCGGGTCACACAGCTGAGTGGTTCATTTAACATTGCCATCAAATTGAAGACTCAGTCATGTAGGGGTCTAACCGGTTTCGGAGATATGTGTCGCGGCTAGATGTCGAGACCATATCAGCCATGTAGAGCTGTCACTTCAACAAGGAAGAAACTAAGAAAGGTCGTGGGACATAACCCTAGCACCGACCAGGAGTGAAAAGGAGATGATCGTAGGGTAAGTGCCCTAGTGTCAATCGAAAATAAAAAGAGATTTATGGCTTCTCGTCTGAGAGCTTACTCGGATTGGAATAGCAAAAGTATAGGTGGGACTTAATTGGTTCTAAGAGGATCACAATTCTAGGGCTTCTAACTCTCTTGAAGAACATTGCTCCATCCATGCTCCACTTTTAATGCATGATCCCTAAATGCATGGATGCATGGTTCAAGCAAATAGTAATGCAGATGCAAGATCAACATACAATGCAATGAATGGTCAGTATGATAGGTTAGGCCGGCATGGTACGAGTTGTCCCTAGTCATACAGACATATGCAGGATACATTAGTGCAATTTGTTGTGGTTAAGTGTTTTCCATCCTTGAGTGTGACCAACACTTTCGGGAAAGGATCATCATCCCACAACTCAATTTGGCAAGTGAAAGAGTTCTATGAATAAAGAACAGGGTGTGGGAATGAACCCTTCCTTTGCCAAACTGGGGTTTTGCCTCTTGGTCAAGGCTGTCTATGTACTCCATCGGAACACCAAAAGTTGAAGCCCATTACTTGATGCGATGCATGGTTAGGACTTTAACATGCATGGTGGGACTTGATGCAACCACACAATAGGACAGATGTGATGCACATGGTGAGACTTGATGCAACCTTATGATGGAACTTGATGTACTAACAACTAGTGGTACCTGCACACTCAATAGCATGTTAGTAATCAAAGGATGTACCTTTCCCATCCTTAGAAGAGTTGGCTAGGAAAGAAATTGTAGTGCTATCCTTTACTCACCCATGCTTAAGATTTGGTGGAGGGAATCAATATTAGCCTCAACTAAGACGGGAAATTGGAGCCTGGTGGACGCTGATTGTGAGTCATCCTTGGATGCTCTAAGATCATTGAGGGCAATGTCTTTGTGTGTCAAAATGCACCCAAGCCGTGATGGTGTGCTTGAGTAGGACATTTAACTCCAAAACCTGGTGGGTCGATTGTCACATCACAAGTCAAACCAATTCCAGTTTCATTACTTACTAGGTTTTCACTTGTAGGTAAGGTGAATGGAGCTACTTATTATTTGTTTTTTAGGTTTTTTCTTGTTTTCTTACTTTTTTGGGATTTTTGGATTTTCTATTTTATTTATTTTTATTTTTTTGGATTTGTAGATTTTTCCTTTTGATTGATTGATTGATGATGAGTGTATGGTCACAACCTCCTTCTCATGCATCTAACATCATAGCCTTCTATTATCCAAGTTGAGAGAGTGGTTCCTTCTATCATACCTTGACCTTTGATGACACGAGACTTCACACTAGACTTAGACAAATATTACCTCCCTTATTTACTCAGTCCTTGAGCTTCTATGGTTTTTTGTCCCTTGCCTATGGGTGGAAAAGTTGGGGGGAGACTCAAGGTTTAGCGGACTCTCGACGTTGGTTATAGTTCTAGTGCCGTTCATCGATGGTTGGCCCTACATGCCTGTAGCTTACCTCGAGGCTTTTGTCCCTTCTTATTAAGCGGGGGGGAGGTTTGGCCCATCACTGCCTTCTCAGACTTAAGTTATGATGGCACATCTACTTATTCGTCAATTGTCTCACCCTATTTTGAGTACCCGCCCATCACTACCTTCTTGGACTTACGCTATGACGGCATACCCGATCATTCGTGCTCTCCCCTCTTTTGGGCATTTTCTTTAGTTGTTTTGGTCTTGTTTTGGTGTGCTCCCCAATCAACGCCTTCTTGGATATATGCTTGGATGCCACACATGCCACATTAGGCGAACAATTATTATGATATGCCTAAACATTGAGCCTGATTTGCTCTTATCTCCCCAGGTAGTGTATGTGAGGATAGGACACGGTTAAGTGTACCCTAGTTGCTCAGCGTCCTTTCTATGTAGGAGACAACTTCCATCCATAGCTGGTACTAGGTCTTGAGTCCTTTCTAGGCTTTAGCTTGTTGATTAAGGGTGTACTTCTATAGTACATGTAACTTCCACAGTTCTAGAGAGATCTCTTGGTTATCCTACCCAATTAGGCGAACCTTCCGTAGGTGTTAGATTCTCTGCTTAAGGAAAATCCTAGATAATATTTTGGCTACTTTGCCTAATGTTCTAAGGTGTCAAGCATGACCCACACTCACCAATCATCACTATTATTATTTTCTTTATTGCTATTTCAACCTAGTATAGCATGCAAAATAACAAAGATGGATAGAAGATAATATTTAGCAAAGAAAGGAAACTAATGTCTTATTTACATGCTTTTTCAAAAGAAATGACCTTACCCCTAGTTGGGCTTGGTCGAGACTCTCACTTCCCTTCCCAGATAGAAGGGGCTTAGCTATGGGGTCACCATAGTAGCTTACCCCTGGTGTTGAGAAATCAGATATTGGTGGTGCATCTTCATGTTTATCCTTCGGTTTATGCCCAATCTTAGCCTTGTGAGGGTCGTAGTTGGACTCCACTTGGCTTACTTCTTCTAGTACTGAGGGTTGAGTTGTTGATGAGGCATCATCTGACTTTTTGTTTGGTTTGCGCCCAGTCTTTGCCTTGTTAGGGTCACGGTTTGACTGATCTAGACTTGGTTGTTGTAGTGTGCCCCTGGTGGCTTGATCTCTCAATGAGGATTCCATTTTCACTAATGCACGATCACTGATTTCCCCATTGATTTCTCCCCAGTCGATGTACTCATTGATGCCCCTAGTGGGCTTGCTTTCTATTGTCGGATCTAATGGCTTGGGCGGAGGCTCTTCTCTAGCACAGGCTGCTTGGGAATGTTGGCAGAGTAAGTTGATTGTAGCTTCTAGGCAGTACCAATCTGAATCAACATACTCATCATACACAGGCCGCATATTATTTTCCACTATCGTGTCTTGGAACATTTGAGAATCTATCCCATCCACATACCAGGAGTCTGAATCGTACCTGTAGATATCTCATTTTCGCATTTCTTAGAGTCATCTACGATAGGAACCTTTGTGGTGCCTCAGATCACAAGACTGAGGATCTTCAGCTCAATTTTCTAGATATTTCATGTTTTCTATAAATCATTCTTGATTTTACTTAGTTCTAGGTTGTCAGTTGTGATGGAGCTATCCCACTCAGTTTGGTGGTAAGCTTAAGTCCCTTGAATGTTTTTGTGTGAGTCACTAGATGTGGCAGAGGTAACACTCTCATCTTACTTAAATTAGTGCAGATTTGAGTACTCTGAACTTAAGGATGGTGTTTTTATGATTTCATGTAATTTCTAAGTATTTTCTGAAATTTTAAGGAGCTTCTATAGATTTAACATAAAAGATAGGGGCATAACGCAAAAACACCAGGATGTTGCAACATATACAAGTGGCTAGTCTCAACGTCATAGGTACAAGTGACTACCTTAGTTACTATAAATATAGGTAACTAAACTCGTTGCCAAAACAATAGGCAACAAGAATCTCAGAATTATTTCTCAAGATAATTTGCCATCATGGGCTTTAAATATAATATATGGGATATTTATAAATATTATCATGAATTTTCCCATAATTATTCTAATTTCTAGGATTTTCTACATACATATATTTATGGAATATCATATAAATCTTTACCAATGTCAGATAATTTTAGAAAATTCTAGAAGAATGGATGACATTGATTTTAATATCATATATTTTTATCATGTTCAAAAACGAGATATGATATTAATTATCACCTTTTTAAATGCTAGGATTATTTATAATTTAGAAAGATAATTTCAACATGTACTTAATTTCCAAATATTTATGTAATTACAAGACTGCAATTTATTATAGATATATTTAACATAATTCTCGTAATTATTGGGGATTTTATGTTTTAAATGTGATTTTAACTTTTAATTTGGATTTAAAATTTGATTTTGAATTCAAATATTTTCTCGAATATTCTAGCAATTTCAAGAGAGTTTGAAAAGGTCAAAACAAGTCATTTATAGTTACTAGATCTTTGTTGAATCGGTTTTGGATTTTTATTTTAAACGTGAAGATATTTAAAGCTAGTTGCCATATGGAGCGGGGACTAGTATGTAAAAGACGATTTTTGTTTATTTTTCCACACCAAAAAACAGAACATTCTAGGCTATTACTGACCCTTTCGGTGACATATCTACATATGTCACCGGTCCCACAGGCGATGAGTCCTGAATATCCCATTTTTTGAATTTTTGAGTAGATTCAATATCTAAATATTTTCTTGACTTATTCCTGAGGAGACCTGACGTCCTCGTGCATATAAATAGACCCCAGACCTTGAGTTCTGGGAGGCTTTCCAAATTGAGAGATAGCTGGCCCAAAGAGATCATTTCCTAGCAAAGCCCTACTGAAATTATGTCAGAAACCTAGATCTATAGAGATCCTTTCAATCCAAGCCTATGTGCAACTCCTAAGATCCATCTGTAGCCTCTGTAAAGCTAACTCAGTCAGAATACCCCCATGAAGGATCAATCATGCAAAACATTGAATCTTCAGGTAGATCAATTTATGACATAATGAAAACCCACCCATGTTCCTCCACCACTCATAATTGAGAAGAGTGATGCCATTGAGAAGCTCTAGTTCTTGACCACAACAAAGTGCAGGAAATCAGCAGAAATACATAAAACAGTTGAGAGCCCATATCTAAAAGCAAGCAAACATTGTAACAAACTCCAAAGCTTCCCTCCGTAAGATCCCTCCTAAATCTTATAAAACACTCACCCATACTAGCAGCAAGTTGTGTAGACAATAAAAACAAACCAAGAAAACACAATCTCAAAGGCATGGAATCAACCCACTAATCCTACCAGAACCTAATCCAGTTCTCACAACCCACCTTCAATCTAATGCCACACTCCATACTACTTTCCACCTCTATAGAACACCCGCCACACAGGGCATACCTCCTAAAATGACTCCCCACCTTCCCCAACGCTTACCCCCATACATTTACCAATAATCACTCTCCCCCATAATGGCAGAGATGCAACCCCACCCAAGGAGACTACCCCAAGACAGCAAATCCACTTCGAAGGAGAGCAAGATTAAAGAAACAGAAGATGTGATTGCCCAACCCA